>PVKS010004101.1:20395-96833 GCA_004027875.1 Aplodontia rufa
CTCCCTCCCCCCTGCCCACACCTGGAGAGCTCCCCTGCCCACACCTGGAGTGCTCCTCCCCCATGTCCACAGGGCCCCTGCCTCTTTAGGTTTCCCACCACAGTGATGCTTCCCCAGCTGCCTGGTTTCAGGGCACCCCTTGTCGGTCTCCGCCACCAGAAAGAGGCGGCCCAGTCTTGCTCCCTGCTCTGCTGCCAACACCTGGATAAAGCCTGTGCCACCGGGGGTGCTCAATATGCTTGTGGAGGACAGCGAATGGCAGCAGCGGGAACAGGAGGGCTTCCTGAAGGCTCCATACCACTGCCGCTCATGCGATGCAGCCACAGTGAACGGACCAGCCTTTGGCGGACAGGGGCGACCTTCAGCCCCGCTTTACAGAACAGGAGACCCAGGAGGGATGTCACTCAGGCAGAGCCCAAGTCCCACCGCGAGTGGAGAGGCCAACTCCTCCCCGCACTTCCCCTCCCGTGGGTGGAGAGCTTTCTCTGCCACAAGCCATCCAGGTGCCGTCCCACAACTCCCCAGCTCAAAACCCATCCTGTTCCCCTTGGATGAAGTGCCAGCTCCCCAGCCTGGCATTTAAGTCCTGGCCTGGCCTGGCGTGCTTTTGCCCCCCCCGCCCCCTTTGCCCTGCCGTTCCTTCCGCTGGAATCACATCCCCCCTCCTCTCCAACCAGCCCAGCAGACTTTCCCCAACAGGATCCCTCTCTCGGCCCCGCCCTCTCCTCCCCGTAAGTCCCTCCCATTGTCTAGCCTCAGTGCCTTCGGATATTCCCACAATGCCAGTAGTAGTCCGGCCCCTCCCTGCCCGCAGCTGTGGAGTGGCCTTCGGGGACCCCGCCGTCCTCACCTCGGGGAGGCCGCACTTGCCCTTATCCGCATACGGCGACAGCCCAGCCGCGTAGTTCACCGACATCGTCGCCGCCCCGACGGAACAATAAAGTTTCCCTTGTTGAGGCCGTTTCCGCCGGAAATGGGGAGGCAGGAGGAGCCGCGTTGCCGGCCGCTCCCCGCAGGCGCAGGCGCAGTCAGTGACGCCGCGGGCGCCATTTTAAGTGCTGGAAGAGAGAAGCGGGGTGCTTCTGTGGGTCCCTGGGGCCTGGGAGGGGGCTGTGCAGTGACCGCGGCGGGAAACCACCCGCACGAGAGTTCTTCAGTCACCCCCAAGATGAGGAGAACGAACGATCAAAGACCCCTTGCCCCTTTTTACAGACCAGGAAACTTCTTGAGGACATAGAGAGGGACACAGGACCCCAGTGCAAGCGAGGGTCTTCAGGCCACCCAGGCGGGTGAACCGCTTCAGCAGGGCCGTGGGGGCGCTGACCTTGAGGACCCCAAGAAACGTGTGTGCAGGCCCTGCTGTAGCTAGGGAACCGCCAGGGAACGAGGACAGCACCGTCCTTACCCTTCTGCCTGGCGATGGACACAAGCGTGTGACCAGGCAATGGCGACACCGTGTGATTGGTTGCGATGGCCGCAGAGGGCACAGGTCGATGAGGGAGTTCAGATTAGAGGCGCACACGGCCTAGCCTGGGGACACTCGTGAGGGCTCCCTGGAGGAAGACCGAGAATGCGTGCTGGGGGTGACACGAGGTGCAGAAAGAGCGCTGAGAGCGGCAGAGCGGGCCCCCTTCCAGAAACCGATCAGTCCAGGGGTGCCAGGGAAGTCTGGGTGTCTTCCCTCCAGGGCCCGCGGGCCAACAGGCAGCCCCACTGCCAGCCTGTCTCCTCCCTCTGCGCATCCCCAGCCCCTTGGGGCAGGCGCCAGCTCAGAACTGATCGGGTGTCAGAGCAGAGCAAGCGCTGGAAGCGGCTGGTGCGAGTTCGTGCCCCAGCTGGAAGTGGGTAACCCGAGCCGCAGTGGGTACAGAGGCCTGGTGCTGGGGCACTGGAGCTGCAGGAGGTAGGAGAGGAAGAGGCTGAGGGAGGCCTGGGGTAGAGAATCCTGAAGGACCAGATGCCCTGTGGGAGAAGGGAGAGACTGGTGCTGGGTCGGCCCGCTGAGGAGCTGCACCCCCAGCAGACCCACATGGGTTCATACAGGTGTTTCCCTGGGCCAGCCTTTGCCCTGGCCACAGGCCGCCTCCTCTCCTGCTGGCCCTCAGGTTCTCCCTCCTTCCCATCACCTCTTCCAGGGAGCAGCTCCCTAAACTTAGAGGACACTCCCCCTCCCCAGCCCCCGATTCCCTCCTGTCCAGGCAACCTGAGGACTTTTCTGTTTTCACACCTACTTCGGATGGCATTCCTTTGTCATCCTTTGTCAGGGATATGGGAAAAGGGTGGGGTAGGTGATAAGTGAAAGAGCTGATAGATTAGCGAGGGTCTGGAAGAGGGGACAGCTGGATGAATGTATGTATAGATGGTTAGATGGGTGGGCAGCTAGGTGAATGTATAGATGGTTGGATAGGTAGATAGGTGTTCAGATGAGTGAATAGGTAAGCTGATAATTGGATGGTTGGTTGGATAGATGGTGGGTGGGTGGAGAAGTGGGTGCCTAGCTCATTGGTCAAATGGAAGGGTAGATGCGTGGAAGGAAGGATGGTGGATAGATGGACGGATGGTGACGGGATGGGTTGATGATTAGATGAAAGGGTGGATAGAGGGATAGATGGAGAGATCGAAGGAGGTGGAAGAGTGGGTGAAGCATGGCTGGAGGCTGATGAAGATCCAGGATGAGTGGGTGGGTGACTGGAGGCTGGCGAGTGGAAGTGTAGGTGCTTTGGCAGGAGGGTGGAAGGGTGGGCACTTGGTTGGCATTAGGAGGACTTGGAGGAGTCCATCCCCTGCTCCCTGCAGGGAGGCAAATGAGTATGCATCTCTACAGAGATCCCTCTGGGACATGGGGACTACCTTACGCTCTGGCAGAACACCTCCTCCAGCTGTTCCCACCAGGCCACCTTGGCCACATATGCATAGAACAGCCCAAGCCCAGGCATGTGTGTGCCATCACCAAAGACCCCCCACCCCCGCGGGCAAGTTGCTGTCATTCACACAGAGACCAGACTGGTGGGGGTGGCGAGGGGACTTCAGGAGGCTCTCAGTGTCCACCAAGCTCACCTGGCAGAGACACATTCACCCTGGGCCAGTGCCCAAGGTACCCCTGACTCCTGGAAGAGACAGAACCAGCCTAGAACCTCCCTTCTGGCATAGCTGGGGAAGAGGCAGAGGAAGAGACCAAGCAGTGAGAGGCGAAGCTGCTGAAAGCCTGGGATTTTGGAACTGGGTTGTGAAGAATGAATAGGAGTTTATCAAGGATGGGCACCACCCATGCTGGAAGCCATGGGTTCGATTCCTAGTACCAAAAACAAAAGTTTATTAGAGAAATGGAAAAAAATCATTTTTGACATAAGCAGATCACATAGGTAAAGGTAAAAGCTTGGAGACCAACTTGATCTTCCTGGGCAACAGAAGTACTATAGAGTACATTTCCTGAACCCTCACTGTTTGCCAGGCCCTACGCTGAGGACCTCCCTGGAAACTGACAACCAGTTGGTCAAGTAGGAAATATTGCCAGGTGGTCACGCCTGTCACCCCAACTGCTCAGGAGGCTAAGGCAGGGGGATTGCAAGTTTGAGGCCAGCCTCAGCCACTCAATGCGGCCCTGTCTCAAGAAATAAAAAGGACTAGGGTGTGGCTCAGGGTAATGTATCCATGCTTTCAATCTCCAGTACCAAAGAACCCCTGAATTATCAATGGGGGCAAGTAATCTGGGAAGGACACCCAGCGGCTAGGAGGCTAGGAGTGGAGCAGGTCCCCCCCCCCTTTTTTTTTTAAAGAGAGAGCGACAGTGAGAGAGACAGAAAGAGAGAAACAACGTTATTTAGTTTTTCACATGGCCTTAGTTGCTCCAACACTTACTTGTGTAAGTGGTGCTGGGGTTTGAACCCAGGTCCTCGTGGTTGCCAGGCAAGCGCCGAAACCACTGAGCCACCGCTCCAGCCCTGGCAGGTCCCTTTTTGCTCCAGGGGGCAAGTGATCCTTTTTCAGAGGGGAGGCTGACTCTGCCACCCCACCTGGTCTGGTGTCTTTGACTCTATTCCACTCTACCTTCCCCAGGTGGCCTGGTGGGAGGAGGAACGTCAGACACTGGCAATGAAGACCCTTCGGGCACGATTTAAGAAGACAGAGGTAAGTCTGAGACCCCCTCCCCCCAGATGCCAGTACCCTACACAAAGGCTCCCCCTCCCAGGATGCGATGAAGGACAAGATAGACTCTGGGGCTTTGTCCCCCTGCACCAACCAGACTCATCCCTAGGCAGCTTTGATAAGACCAGGGCCAGCCAGCTGGGAGTTCTTCCAGTTCTTCCAGGCTCCTCCCGCCCCGCGGGGTCCGGGGATCGCCCACTCCTCCTCCCTGCCCCCTGCCGCCCGACCTGCTGCTTCCTCTGTGGCCACCTTTGCCTCTGGCCCCTGCCGTGAGCTCTCCCTTGCTCAGCCCTCGCCACCCAGCGCACCTGGCCGCACCCGCGCCGTGGCCACCACTCGCTCCGCTGAGGACCCAGTGTCTTGGGAACTCTGATCGCTTGCCATCAAGCGTTTGTGCAGCAAAATCCATGTGAGGTGCCCTTCCAGCCAGGCACGTGGACCGGCGGAGCTGGCCGCGCACAGGGGAAGGTGGACACAAGTCAAGATAAGAGCGAGCTGTCGATTTTGTGGCAGAGAGACGGATACAGCAGGGAGGGCGGGGAGCCCCGGGATTAGGAGCGAGGAGGAGGCTGGAGGTGCACAGCTGCGGGGGGCGGCGGGTCCGACTCCGTGCGTCCTGGCGCTCCTAGCACCATTGCACGGCCTCTCCCGGCGCCCTGGGTGGCAGCCAGCACTGGGGCTGCTCCGAGCCTGGCGGAAGCGACCTGAGGGAGCGTGGGTGGGCTGCCAGCCTTCCTGAGCACCCGGGGCCCAGCCTTGCCCGGCCTGGCTGAGGGGAGGTGCAGACCCACGCAGCTGAGCCCAGGGCCAGAGCAGAGTCCACCCGCAGGGGCCCTGCTGAGCCGTGTGGCGGACAGGAAGGTTTAGGCAGTGACAACGTGGGGGTGGGGACCTGCCCGGTGGACTCCGTGAGTCCCAGCAGATTCCTTGGGCAGGAGCGCAGGTGCCGGGAGCTGCGGCTGCACTGGGCTCAGCCTCACGCCTCATCCGAAGACAGGCGCAGGGCCTCCAGGCGGCTCTGGGTTCAAATCTGTTCCTGGGTGACTGGCTGTGTGGACACCTCTGTTTTATTTATTTTTATTGTTGACTAATTTTTCTGTTTTTTTGTTTTATTTTTGAGAGAGGGAGAGTGGCGAGAGAGAATATCAACTTTATTTTTCATCTGGACTTTGTTGCTCCAACACTTCGTTGTGTACATGGTGCTGGGGTTTGAACCCAGGTTCAAACCTGGGCAAGTGCCAGGCAAGCGCCGTACCACTGAGCCACCACTCCAGCCCTCCCCAGCTGTTTTTAAATTTTTTTAATTTAAAACAGTGTCTCACTAAATTCTTAGGGTCTTGCTTAGTTACTGAGGCTGGCCTCAAATTTTCGATCCTCCTACCTCAGCCTTGTGAGCCCCTGGAATCACAGGCATGCACCACTGTGCCCGGCTGTTTGTTTTATTATTCCATCTTATTTTTAATCCACCTATTTATTTATTTAGGTACCGGGGATTGAACCCAGGGGTGCTTAACCACTGAGCCACATCCCCAGCCCTTCTTTTATATTTTATTTAGAGATAGGGTCTCACTAAGTTGCTGAGGCTGGCTTTGAACTTGCAATCCTCCTGCCTCAGCCTCCTGAGCTGCTGAGATTAAAGGCGTGCACCACCCAGCTTAATCCTACTTTTATTTTTGTTTTTTAAAGAGAGACAGAGAGAAAGAGAGTCAATTTCATTTATTTTTTTCATCTGGTTTTTGTTTTTTTAACACTTAGTTGTGTACGTGGTGCTAGGGTTTGAACCCAGGTCTTCATGCATGCCACGCAAGTGCTCTACCCTGAGTCACAGCGCCAGTCCTTCCTTTTATTTATTATTTTTTCTGTGGTGCTGGAGCTGTACCATGCTAGGCAAGTACTAGCCTCAGAGCCACACCCAGCCCCCTCTTTCATTTTTATTTGGATTCAGATACTCTGGAGAGTGACAGTGGGCTTCCCAGATGTCAGCTCCATCAGAGCCGGGATCATCCATCCTCACAGGCTGGCAAGGAGCCCCTGACGTTAAGAAGTTGCTGGGGCTGATGCAGCTCCTGGGTACGCTGCCTGGCCTAAGGCCCTGGTGCCACCCCAGGACCTAACACAATAGCAGGAGTAAGGACCTTGCGGGGTCACACAGCTGGAAGGGAGATCCCCACCCTCCCTGTTTAGTCTGAACTTGGATGTGGCCAGGCCTTTGGGAGAGTGGAGATTGGAAGGAACTGTGGAGCTGCTGGGACAGTGAGAGCAGGGAGCTGGAACACAGGGCGGCCACCCCAGGCCTGCCTTCTTCTGTGAAGGGTGCCTGGGGTTTAGTTTTTCGTCCCATTTGGCATTTCCCGAATTACCCGGTTCACGTCTGTCTTTAAGAATTCCCAAGGAGGGCTGGAGCGGTGGCTCAGCGGTTTCGGCGCTTGCCTGGCAAGCACGAGGACCCGGGTTCAAACCCCAGCACCACGTACACAACTGAGTGTTGGAGCAACTAAGCCACATGAAAAACTGAATAAAGTTGTTTCTCTCTTTCTCTGTCTCTCTCACTGTCCCTCTCTCTTTAAAAAAAAAAAAAAGAATTCCCAAGGAGCCGTCACCACCAGTGCTAAACCAAACTATACAACCGTTTAATTGCAAAAGCCGAAATATATTTAAATCACATCTTGCAGAAAGTTTCTACAGCTAAGAAAGAGACACCTAATTCGGGCCGCGGTGGCTTTGCACGTTTGCGATGGTGCCTCCAAGGTGCACTGGGGCGGGTAGTAAAACCTCGCCACTGGCGTGAGGTCCCCAGGGGGCTGGAGATGGAGGGGACAGTGTGCGGGAGCAGGCAGGCTGGGGCTGGGGACGCTGTGGCAGATGGGAGGCCTGTTCCCCGTTCCCCTGGCCGGGCATCTGGCCACCCCGCCTGCCCTCCCTCCCTCTGCCCTTCTCCGGTGTCGCAGCAGACAGTCGGAGTCAAGTTCCGCTTTTGTTCAGCAGCCCCGAGGGACTGCGGATGGGCTGGAGGGCTCCCCAGGCGGGCGAATACCGGGTCCCGGGATCACACCTGCACCCACGCCGCCCTTTCTCCCAAGATCTGGCAGGGGGCGCTCCTGGCTCAGCCCTTGGGGCTGTCTCTGAGCCTCAGTTTCCCCATCTGTAAGATGGGAGTTCGGAGCTGCTGCCCTTCTGCCCTTTTTTCGGGTTTCAGGAAAACCCCACCAGTGGGAAGATTGGGGTTTGTGGAGCTGGAGAGACTCCAACACCTCCACACCTCCTGGAAAGCCTTGCTTTCTCCAGAGTCAGTGTGTGTTGGGGGACTGACTCTCTGTGTTGCCAAGGCTGGCCCTAAACTCCGGGGCTCCGGCAGTCCTCCAGAGTGACTCCCCAATCTGGGAGACCAGGCACATGCCACCATGCCCATCTTTGTATGCGCGTGCTCCGCGGGGGATTGGACCCAGAGGCGCTCTACCACTGAGGCACATCCCAGCCCTTTCCTATTTTGAGACAGGGTCTCCCTGGGCCTCCCAAGCTGCTGGAAGAGCCTCTGTTTTATATATCCATTCTGCACCCTCTGTGTGTCAGGCCCTTTTTTTGGTTTTTGTTTTTCCTCCACTTGTGTATGTGGTTCGAACCCGAGTTGTCATGCATGCCAGGCAAGCACTCCTCTGCTGAGCCACTTCCCCAGCCCCAAGCCCTTTGTTTAGGGCCCTGCTCTCAAAATGTTAAAATTTTTAACCCCTGTCACCAAGGAGGCCCACACTTGCATTTTGCAGCGGGTCCAGGGCATGTAGTCAGGGGACTGGAGTGTGACTTAGTGTCAGAATGCTGCCGAGCTCCTGCAGGGCCTGGGTTGATCCCAGGAACACGTACAGCTGGTCCTGCTGGGGATCCAGCAGGGATCAAGAAGGACAAACACCCCGGTCCCAGAGTCCCAGGTCCCAGGTGAGATGACTTTCTAGGGAGGCTCCAGGAGTAAATGACATTTTCCGAAAGATGCTTAGTATTTTAGGTGCTCATAGGAGCACCAGGGAGAACTGAAGCCTGCTGGGCGCCAGGGAAGGGCTGCAGGCAGGTGCTCCATTAGGGGACCTGCCAGGCATGGCCAGGGGGCAGGGAGAATGGTTTGAGGACCAGAAAGGAGGTTGCTGGGGCAGTCTGGCTTGGAGCAGGGCACCGGCAGGGTGTGTGCTCAGGGAGGCAAGGCAGAGGAAGGCAGGTGCAGGGGGCAGCGTTTCCTCTGGAGGGCCGGGCCTCCAGTCTGTCGGTGGTAAAGGGCTGGGGCTGGGGCTGGGGCTGGCTCTGTCCCCATCAGACAGTATTGATGGGTGCTGAACTTATCACTTTCACAGATCACAAAGTATTATTGTTTTTTTTATCCCTCCCCCAACCCTTGAAAGTGTAAAAACCATTCTTACTTAGTTATTCTGTTTTGGGGCTGTATAGAGGCGGGCAAGGGTGGTGCTGAGTGAGGTCCCCAGTGGCTTTTGCAGGGGAAGGATCAGCTAGGCAGGTTCAGGAAGTGGCTGCCAGCTGCAGGGGAGCAGGGAGGAAAGGGGTCAAGGGCAGAAGCTGCAGACCTGGAGGACATGTGGCGCCTGCAGCTAAGGGGGTGGCCACCAAAGGGTACATTGCATG
Source organism: Aplodontia rufa (assembly GCA_004027875.1). Taxonomy (NCBI): domain Eukaryota; kingdom Metazoa; phylum Chordata; class Mammalia; order Rodentia; family Aplodontiidae; genus Aplodontia; species Aplodontia rufa. The sequence goes on from PVKS010004101.1 coordinate 29,165, forward strand.
TAGTGTGGCCAGTGCCTTGGTTGTGGGTGCCCCCAGGACACTGCAATGGGCTCTGGGAGGCAGGTGGGTCTGAGCTTAAGCAGCTTCTAGGAAGGCAGGTGGAGGGGATGATAGGAACCGGGGAGGCCTGAGCCGGGAAGCCCATTTCAGTCTCCCCGAGGCGGGAACCTCAGCACCCCCTTCACTACTCATCGTCAGGCCCCGCACCCCTGTGCAAAGGTAGCTAAGACTCCTCAGGCCACCCACCTAAGCTCTGGTCTCAAGGGGGATGGGGACAAATCTGCCCCTCCCCCACCAGGGATCCTGCAGCCCCCAGGATGCCCACCCCAGAGGACCACCTGGCCCCAGGGTCCAGTGCCGTGGGGGAGACCTGGCTCTATGGTGTCCGTTCCATTCTCTGTTCCACGTAGCAGTTGAGAACTTGAGGCCCAGGGAGGGGAAGTGGCCGCCAAGGTGGTGGACGCAGCCACCAGGTCCTTCCGGAAGGCCTCCCACCCTCCCTGTCGTCCTGCAGCCCAGCCCCACCTCTGCTGCTGCTCCGCTCCTCGGCTCCTGCTGAATGTGCACTTGTGCCACCTCCTGGAACTGCTGGCTTCCTCACCCCTGCAACTCACTTCTGCCTTCTCCTTCCTCTCCTTAAGCACTGGGGTCCTCTGCTCACCTGGGCTCCCAGACTCTCTCCGGGGTCATCTTCCCATCAGCCCCGGCCTCTCCCCTGAGCCATTACCACACATCAGCCACCAAAGGACATGTCCCCTGGATGTCCTCCACTCCCTGACCATCGCCCCTCGTCAAAGATGCTCCTTTTCCAAGATGCCAATGTGGTGATGAACATGTCTCCCAAAGACCAGGTCACCCCAACCTCTGCCTCTCTGGAGCCCCACAGCTCACTGATTTCTGCAGTCTCTCACTTTCTGCTACCCTCAGGCAACCCGACTGCCCCTTTCTAGAAGTGCCCTGTGCCCACCCGTCCTCCACCTGGGCCTTCTTCTAAAATGCCCAGCTCGTGCACAAAGTGGCAGGCAGGACTGGCTGTGCTCTTTGCTGAGTGTCCAGGCCTTCGACTGCCAACGGCACCCAGCAGGCACTTGATAAATGCTGGGTGACTGAAGGAGCCTCTCCCCGAATGGTGTGCATGTGTCGAGCTGTGTGCCAGAGGCTGTTCCAGATGCTGGGCCATAGCAAACGCTCCTCCCTTGTGAGCTAGCATGCAGGGATGGATGGGAAACAGTTGAATGTCGGGGACTAATGTTCACCCCACAGAAAGACAGCCGGGATGGCGAGTGGCCAAGGGAGTGGCGCTTGAGTCTAAAGCATAGGGAGGAGCCAGCCATGTGTGTGTCTGGGGAGGGTGCTCCAGGCTGAGGGTGCAGCCAGGCAAAGGCCCTGGGGCAGGAGCCTGGGGTGTTGGCTGGAACAGAAGAAGGAAGGGAGAGAGAATGGAGGCAGGGAGGGGGCAGGGAGGATTGACTTTGACCCTTTGGGAGGTGGGAGCCCTGGAGGGCTGGCCCACAGGGCCCTCTGGAGCTTCAGAAAGGAGATTTGGGGCCTGGGCGGGCAGGAGCAGGGAGCCGGCTGGAGAGAATTACCTTGGTCCGGACCTTGCAGAGCAGCCTCGCCCAGCTCCCCGCATCACGGCCCCAAGATCTTGGCTCACAAATCTATGGGTACATTCCTGTCTCTCCAGTAACCTGGTTTGGGCAGGGACTTCTGTGTCAGCCACAACCGTTTTCCATGTCTCAATCCAGCACCAGCAGCCCACCAGCGTCCGGTGTTCGGTAGAGGAGACAGACCCTCCCCGCCCCTTGGAGCCGAGCCAAGGGCATGCACTCTCTGTTTCGGGGGATATAGCTGAACTTCTGCTATGTCTTGCACACTCCCATTTCCCCAGGACCTCACCTTAGAGATGCATGATTCTTAGAAGCATGGATCACAGTTTTAATTGTGTCCTTACGCACTGTGCGGTGCAGTGAGATACAGTATCTCACTGAGTCCTCTGGGTGACCCGTTTCACAGTTGAGGCCAGGGAAGGAAACAGCCGGGAAGTCGGACAGGTGCTACAGGCCAGCGCGTGCCGGCGGGCGCTGCATTCAAATCCAGGTTTGACCAGGGAACTGCACTGGGCATGAGCAAATGAAGGACCGAGTGCGTGCAGGGCACCGCGAGCAAGAGCCGCGGTGGCCCCGCAGCGGCCGAGGCCGGGTCTGGAGACACTCACTCGCCTCAGACTGGCAGGAAGCAGAGACGGCAGCGAGTCTGCAGCCCGAGCGCAGGGCTGTCTTATCTGCATCCTCCCGGAGACCCCCGATGGGCGGGCAGCGACCCTCCCTCCGCAGAGCCCAGCCCCCCACCCCGGGGATCAGCCCCACCCTTGGGGCGGGGACCGGGAAGGGGGCGGGGCGGCACCTGGTGGGGGGCGCGGGGGTGGGGCTCCTGGCTCAGGCCCCGCCCGCCTCGGCCTCTGGGTCCCGGCGCCTCGGAGCCCGCCGCCCGGCCACCCGGCTCCCAGACGCCATGAAGCAGCTGTGTTTGTGCGCAGCCACCTCCTTCGCGGTAGGACGGGTGGAGGGCGCGGGTCCCTCCTCTCCCTCCCCGCCCCGGCCGCGCGGGGCCCGCCCCGCCACCACCCCAGACCGAGAAAAGATGCGCGAGGGACCGGGCGGGGATTGGAGGCAGCTTGGGGGGGGGCACGAATGGGACATTTGGGGACACACAAGGGCATGCCCGGTGAGAGTTTTGAGGCTAGATGGGGACACTTAGAATGTAGAGGGCATACGGAGGGACAGTTTTGAGGCTAGATGGGAAGAGGAGAATGTAGAGGGCATTTGGAGGGACAGTTTCGGGAACCCGTTTTGGGGACGGTGGACCATTAGCCATTTGGGGGACAGTGTGGAGGCGGTTTGGGGAGGGCAGTTGGGAAGAGATGGGACATTTGGAGAAGGGTTTCAGAGTCTGCAAGGGATTTGGGGTTTGGGTTTTTTAAATTTTATTTTGGTTTTTGGAGGATATTTTTGGGACAGACTATTTGGAGTCTTTGATTTTGAAGAACACCTCAGACATTTGGGGAGTTTTGTTTTTTGTGGGGTTTTTTGGTATGGGGATTTGAACCCAGAGGCGCTTAACCACTGAGCCCCATCCCTAGCTCTTTTTATTTTGAGGTAGGGTCTTGCTAAGTTGCTTAGCGCCTCCTAAGTTGTTGAGGCTGACCTTGAACTTGCAATCCTCCTGCCTCAGCCTCCTGAGCTGCTGAGATTCCAGGCGTGGGCCACCGTGCCTGGCTGGGTGGGACATTTTGGAATGTGTGTCAGGTTGTAATTCTGAGTGGACGGCCTTGGGATATTCAGGGGACAATTGTTTCAGGTGCAGTTATAGAAGCAAAGATGGAACAGGGTAACTTTGAGGATGTGAGAAAGGGCCTCTTGCGGGTCAAGTGGAGAGACTTGGGTGGCTTGGAAATGATGGGTCAGTTTGCTGGAAGGTTGGAACAGCAGCTTCACACTAAGATCAGGGCCTTGTGTTGGGACAGTGTTTGGGGAAGATGCTACAGCCATTAGGCTTGATACCAGCCGTGGGTTTTGGTGACTGCTGGGGTGATGGGCCTGGGGGAAGATGCTGGGGGGGCGCAAGCTTGGGAGACTCTGTCTCAGGCCCCCCTGCCCAGGACCACCTCCCCCCCTCAGCAGCTGCGGCTCAGCTCCACCGACCTCGGCTCCTGCCCGCCCTGCGGCCCCTGCCCCATCCCGAAGCCGGCAGCCAGAGGCAGGCGCCAGGCAAGTGCCCAGGGGTGGACGCGAGAGCCCAGAGCCCCTGCCAGAGGGAGCGGGGAGGGGGCAGCAGCCCACCCAGCCCCACATGCCTCTGGGTGTGCCCACAGGGCCAGGACTGGGGCAAAAGTGACGAGCGGCTGCTGCAGGCCGTGGAGAGCGGTGACGCAGCCCGGGTGGCCGCCCTCATCACCCGCAAGGGGCTGGTGCCCACAAAACTGGACCCCGAGGGCAAGTCTGCGTGAGTGCCCGAGCCCCAGGGGTGGGAAGGCTGAGGGGAGGCCTGGCTGTGGCTGACCACTGACCTTCGACTCCAGGTTCCACCTGGCGGCCATGCGGGGTGCGGCCAGCTGTCTGGAGGTGATGCTGGCCCAGGGTGCCAATGTCATGAGTACTGACGGAGCAGGTACTGGAGCCAGAGCCCTGGGTGGAATGGGGGACAGGCTTGGGGGCCGGAGGCCCTGCAGGTTCTGCTTCAAGTCCTCTGTGTCCCCTGTGGGAAAAGGGGAGCTCCCTCCACAGCCAAGGGGGGCCAGGCAGGCCGGTCAGCTGTGCCCAGGGACAGAGAGTGTGGCTGGTGCTAAGCTAGGAGATTGGCAACTCGTGAACCAAGTGACTCGGGCTCGGGTAGAGGGCAAGTCAGAGGAAGCAGCTGGAACAGGGGAGTTTCTGAGACTTGGGGGAGTTTCTGAGAAAATGAGTGAGGCAGAGGAAGAACCTGCGGTTCCTCCTGAGGCAGTCAGACTCATGGCAGGGACTTGAACTTGAGGTGCACCTAGGGTGTACAAATACCAGATCAAGAAGTACCTGGAGTTTGGGGGAGAACCTGGACTCATGGAATAGCTGAGCTTAAGAAACGTCTGAGTCATGGGAAGGACGGAGTGTGGGAGTTCCTGGGGTGTACCTGGGAGTACCTCGGGCAATGGGAGAATCTGGGCGCATCGGTTAACTAGGAATTCACGCAAAAGGGAGTAACTGGGACTCCTGGGGTCTAGGCATGGGGAAGAGCTATGGCTGGAGCTCTGGGTCATAGGCACAGCAGGCAGGGTGCGTAGAGTAGCTGGGCATTGCAGAGTATCAAACAGGGATGCAGGTGGCACATGGAACAGTATCAAACAGGGATGCACGTGACACATGGAACAGTATCAAACGGGGATGCAGGTGGCACATGGAGAGTACGTGGATAAGCAGGAACAGACGGAGCAGCTGAGGTTGTGCGGGCAGAGCTGGAGCCTCGGTGCAGTTGAGCGTTGAGAGCAGCTGCAGCCACCGCAGGTCCTCAGTAGGTGGGTGTGGAGTGTAGCTGAGAGGAGGTGTCTGGGATGCCAACTGGCTGGGGCTGGAAGAGTCTCTGGCCCCGGAGAGCAGCACAGCTTTTGAGAAGTAGCTGGGCTTGGGGGACTTGCTAGGCACAGTAGACACAGCTTGGGGAGCAGCTGGGAACTCCTGAAGGACCCAGGGCTCTAGTAAACCTCTCTTTTCAGGTTACAACGCCCTGCACCTGGCCGCCAAGTACGGGCACCCACAGTGTTTGAAGCAGCTGCTGCAGGTCATTGGCTTGCTTATCTCAGATCCTCTCAACCTCCAGATTCTCCCCAGATGCTAATGTGCCTTGGCCCCTTTCACTCATAAGCTCTAGCTACTCCCTGAGCGTCCAGATACTTCCCAAGATGCACTCTTAGCACCAGCTCACTCACTCACTTCCTGAGTCCCAGTGTCTCCCCAGTGCTGTGTACTTTTTCAGCCAAGGCCACCCTCAGAGCTCCAGCTGCCCCCAAACTCCCAGCTGCTTCCCAGCTCCCAGCCTTCCTCTGTCTCCCTCTTATGAGTGCTGAGTCACTTGGGGGCAGGTCGAGGCCTGGGGGGAGCAAGGAGCTTGAACTTCAGCTGGTGGTGTGGGGAAGCCAGTTCAAGTGACCTGTGCCCCTTCCCAGGCATCCTGCGTGGTGGACGCTGAGGACGCCAGTGGGTGGACAGCTCTGCATCACGCAGGTGGGTGCTGCCCGCCCACCCTGGCTGGGCTGGGGTCTTCTAGCCAGGGTCTTACCAGCTGTCAGCTGCCTGCCTCCTTTTCCTTGCTGCACCCGCTGCGAGCTGGGCACTGGGGCTGTGGGGTCCTCAGCTTATTGCCAGCTCTTTGGGGACAATGGCAGGGGGTGCCCCAAGTTTACGTTCCCTTGAGAGGCTCCCAGAGGATCTTGGGAAGGCCAAAGGCCCAGGTAGCCATGGCTTCATTCTGGATTTGATGAAATCCAGATCCCCTGGAGCCAGAGCCGCCACAGCCGCCACAGCCGCCACAGCCAGGCTTTCGCTGGTGACTCAGACACATTTGTTCTTATGGAAATAATAATATTGGGTTTGGAGCCCGGCATGGTGGTGCATGACTGTGATCCCAGAAGCTTGGGAGGCTGAGTCAGGAGGATCGGAAGTTCAAAGTTAGCCTCAGACACTTACGGAAGCCATAAGTACCTTAGCAAGACCCTGTCTCAAAATAAAAAATACAATGGGCTGGGGATGTGGCTCAGGAGTTAAGCGCCCCTGGGTTCAATCCCAAGTGACCCCCCAAAAAAAGTTGGGTTCGTTTCAGGGTTTTAGTCACTTTGTGCAAGCTTCCTGTTGCCGTTGGAGTACACTGCCACCTACTGGCGGTGATGTCCCTGGTCACACTGTGGAAGGGCATTGGTTTTTTGTCCATTCTGCAAGTGTTTACTGGTTGCCCAGTGTGAACCAGGCATTGTTCCAAGCCCAGCAGACAAAACCCCACGCTCCCCCAGGCACACAGTGTTCAGATGGCATTTGTGGACTGCAAATGGGTTCTTGTGCTTAATCAGACTGGACCTCAGCATGGTGGGATTTGAGCCCAGGGGCTCCAGAGAGTGCAGAGCAGGTACGTGATACAGGCTGTCTGAATCCGAGGAGGACAGATGTGGAAGTCGTTACGGCTCCAGCTTCCAGGGAACCACAGTGGATTGCTGAAGGCACTGGGGAGAGGAAGTCAGCAGATGAGATCGCACCCGGGCACAGGTTCCCCAGGGAAGGTCTACACTCCTAATCCCCTCCTCTCTTTTTGCAAGCGGCTGGTGGCTGTCTCTCCTGCTCAGAGCTGCTCTGCTCATTCAAGGCACATCTGAACCCACGAGACCGGGTAAGCTTCCGGGGTACTTTAGAGAAAGGGACCACACCAGAGGTGTGTGGCCACGCACCCTTTAAGAAGCGAGAGTCTGGGCTGAAGCTCCAGGGCCACCCTGTAGGCTTCCCTTCCTCCCAGGTTCAGCTTCTCACACCTCCTCCTCCTCCTCCCAGTCAGGTGCAACCCCCCTCATCATAGCAGCTCAGATGTGTCACACAGACCTGTGCCGTCTGCTCCTACAGCAGGGGGCTGCTGCAAATGGCCAGGACCTGCAGGGCAGGTGAGCGTCTCCCCTCCCAGCCAGCCGTCATGTGCTGTGTGACCTCAGGCAAGGCTCTGAACCTCTCTGACTCAGGGGCCTAGTTGTCCTCCCCTAGCCTGGGTGTTAAGCAGGGTGTGGGGGTTTGGGGATTTCCTCACCCCTCAGCAGCCCCTTCCCTGGTAGGACAGCCCTGATGCTGGCCTGTGAGGGGGCCAGCCCTGAAACAGTGGAGGTGCTGCTGCAGGGCGGGGCCCAGCCAGGCATCACTGATGCACTGGGCCAGGACGCCGCTCACTACGGTGCCCTAGCAGGGGACAAACTCATCCTGCACCTTCTGCAAGAGGCAGCCCTGCGCCCCTCGCCGCCCAGTGGTACGTGAGCTCTGTCTGTCTTCGCAATTCCAGCACCTCCTCCCCTGCTCTCCTCCTAGACATTTTATCACCTTTCCCCCTACTACGGGTAGTTTCAAGGCACCCCTACTTGCCACGTTATAGGAGGCTTTGTAGCTCCCCTGCTAGAGGCGGTTTCAAGGGGCCCAAGAAGATTCAGATGATCTGGGGGTCCACTCTGATTTCCTGGTCATCTTATTCTTAGAACTTTGCTTAAGAAGTGGCAACCCCACCCTCATCCTGGAAATGCCACCGTCCTTTCTCTTTGATTTTCAAGGACCCTGCTATCAGCATTCTGCCAAAATAGTGGCTTCCTACCTCGAAATCCCTGATTCTTGGGGAATTGGGAGCTCCCCCAGTCCCCTGGGCCCACTGTTGTCCTAGAGCTGAGAACAGAGGCCTGGGACAGTGCCTGACCCTGCTCTCCTCTCTCCCCTGCCCCCTAGAGGATGACTCGGGCGAGGCCTCCTCTCAGGTAAGGATCCCCAGGGAGGCAGACCCCTCCCTGTGCACACAGTCTCTTCTCCTTACCCCAAGTTCTTTGAGAAAGGCAGGAATGGACCTGCCCCAGGTCACGCCTGAGAGGACCTGTTTGGAAAGCATGTTACCTCCAGGGTACGCTGCCACCAAGTGGCAGGCTCACACTGTAACTCCCCACAACATGGGAATGGGCTGGGGTGGGTGATAGAAGGGACTGAGGTCCGCAAGGGCTGCTCTGATCAGGAAAGCGAGCCTGGCTTCTTTCCCTCTCCCCATTCGTCAGATCTCAGCTCCACAGGGAGAAGAAACTAGTAGACAGTCTGCTCCAGCCGGGAGGGAGCGGAGGCAGGGAGGCTGGAGCAGAGGTCAAGGTCTAGAGCACTGAGGGAAGGCCGTGTCAGGGTCGGTGGGAAGCCAGGGCAGGCTGGCTGGTGGGTCCTCTGGGCGGGAGACCGGCATGGCTCCCGTGTGCCTCCTTCACCCTTTGCCCACCCCAGAACTCTGTGTCCAGCCATGAAAAGCGAGGGGCTCCCAAGAAGCGGAAGGCGCCTCCGCCTCCCACCAGCTTCCCTATGCCGGTGAGCGAAGCCACGGGCGAGGGGGGCGGGGCGCCCCAGGCAGGGGCTCTGGCTCCCACTGGGGCCCCATGTAAAGGCGGCTGGTCCGCGGGCGGGGAGGGGAACAGGATGATCGAGAAGCCTATGAGGAGATCGTGCGGCTGCGGCAGGAGAGAGGCCACCTCCTGCAGAAGATCCGGGGCCTGGAACAGCACCGAGCGCAGAGGAAGCAGGTGGTTAGGAGACGACAGGCCCAGCGGGTGCAGCTCTGGGGGAAGACGGCCCTGCCTTTCAACCTCCTCTCTCCCAGTCTTCCCTCTACCGGGGCCTCCAAGGGCCAGGCTGGGTCCTGCCTCAGGGCCTTTGCACAGGCCGTTCCCATTGCCCAAAATGCCACCCCGCAGTCTCCATGGCTCCCTCCTCGCCTGCTTTGCTCCACAGGCTCCTTGCCAAACACGTCTCCCTATCCCTGATTTTAAACTGCAGCACATTTACCCCCCCCCCAATTCTCAGCTTAGTCTTTTTTTCTTCTTCTTTTTTTTTTTTTGTACAGGGGATTGGACCACTGAGCCACATTCACAGCCCTTTTTATTGTTTTTATTTTGAGACAGGGTTTCACTAAGTTGCTCAGGGCCTTGCTAAGTTGCTGAGGCTGGCTTTGAACTTGCGATCCCCCTGCCTCAGCCTCCCGAGTTGCTGGGATTGGAGGTGTGCACCACCACACCCAGCAACTTCCACCCTCAGCTCTCACTGCTGTGGACTTGCTTTGGATTTTATTCCTCTTCACCCACAGCCAGTTCACACTGGCAGACACGGGTGTCCCTGTCTGGCTCACAGTAGGTGTCCAATAGGAATCGAATGGAAGAATATTCGAGTGAGTGAATCAATTAGGAGCCCTGCACAGGGTCTGGCCCACAACAGTCACCCCGCAAGAACTTGTCCAGGGGCTGACTGCGCTGAACAGGAGGCTACTGCATGTGGGAGGCAGGGCGGGAGGCGAGGCCCCCAGCCACATCCAACCCCTGCCCCTTCTCCCCATCAGCCGCAGGAGGCGGAGGCCAGCTCGCTCCACAGCCTGGAGAGACAGGTAGGCCAAGGGAGGTGGGGGTAGAGGCAGCCCACTGCCCCATGTTCCCCCTGGAGGCAACTCAGCCCTCCCTCTCCTGCCCCAGGTGCAAGAGCTGCAGCAGCTGCTGGCAGAGAAGCAGGAGGAGAAGGAGAGCCTGGGAAGAGAGGTGGAAAGTTTGCAGAGCCGCCTGTCTCTGCTGGAGGTGGGCGCAGATCGCAGGGGCGGGGCAGGGCTGGAGCCGGAGCTGGGGCAACAGCCTGGGCGGGCAGGGCGGGGTCAGAGCCAAGGGCAGCTGTGCCGCCTGGGTGGGGCCCGGGTGGGGTCAGGGTAGGACAACCACCACAATGCAAAAAGAGCCTACGTGCCAACGCACCAGAGGGGTTGGTGCCCTCTCTTCAATATTAAAGTTTAGCCCTTGCCGCCCTGTGGTGCATGCCTGTCATCTCAGTGACTGGGGAGGCTGAGGCAGGAGGATCGCAAGTTCAAAGCCATCCTCAGCAACTTAATGAGGCCCTGTCTCAAAATAAATAAATAAATAAAAATGGCTGGCGATGTGGCTCATTGGTGAATGTCCCTGAGTTCAATCCCTGGTAACAAAAATGAACAAATAAATAATAAAAATGGGCACACAGGGCTGGAAGTGCCGCTCAGTGGTAGAAGCCTTGCTCACCATGTGCAAAGCCCAGGTTTCACCCCCAGCACCATCCAAATAAATAAAGAAGGGCAAAGGACACCGCTGGCACTCAATAGACACAGTCAGAGCTTATGAGGAGTCCTGTCCCGTGTGAACAGCCCCGGCCACTCTATTTGGAGGAATAGGAGAGGGGGCAGGACCCAGAGCTAGACTGTCCCCCACCCCTAGAGTGAGCGGGAGAACACCAGCTATGACGTGGCCACTCTGCAGGACGAGGAAGGGGAGCTGCTGGATTTTCCAGGTGAGTCCCAGCCCCTGTCCTCGGCACAAGTCTGTGTCTATCTGATCCTGGGGTCTAGGGAGACAGCCTTATGTGGGAGATTTGGATGTACCTGTCAGTCATTCCACCTGCCTAAACCTGCTCTGGGGGCCCTGATATTCTGCTCCAGAGCCCCTGCTCCTGTTCCCTGTGTCCTGGGACCCAGGCCTAACTCTGTGTCCCCCGCCAGGGGCTGAGGCTCTGCTCTCCAAGCAGCTGAGCCCGACTGCTCAGGTGCACCTGGCTTCGCTGCAGGAACAGGTGGCTGCACTCACAAGACAGAACCAGGAGCTAATGGAGAAAGTTCAGGTAGGGAAACTGAGGCTGCGGGTGCCTGAGTCAGGGTGTGCAGGGAAGGCACAGGAGCTGCCCTGTGCCCCTGTGGTCACTTCAGCCCTTGCATGGCTGCCTCCCCACCCCCAGATCCTGGAGAACTTCGAGAAGGATGAGATGCAGATGGAGGTGAAGGGCTTTGCCGAGGTTGTCCCGCTAGTCCTCTATGACTCCCTGCGGGCAGAGTTTGACCAGCTGCGAAAGCAGCACGCCCAGGCCTTGCTGGCTCTGGAGCAGCTGGAGGCAGCGAAGGCCCCAGCAGAAGAGGAGGTGGCCTGCCGGGAGGGCACCGGTGACAAGGCCAACACTACCACCCAAAACGGACCAGGGGAGCTCAGCAATGGCACCCTGGCTCTGGAAACCAGAGCTAACACAGGCGAGGAGACTGTAGGAGCTGAAGCTACAGAGGCCAGGACTTTGGAGGCTGCAACCCAGGTGCCCGAGGCTACTGCAGCAGGGAATGCGGAGGCCATGGCAACAGAGGGGGCGGGAGCCGAGGTGGTGGAGGCAGATGTCGCAGCTACTGAGGTCATCGCAACGAAGGCCGTGGCCGAAGACACTGACGCTGAGGCCATGGGAGTTGAGGCCACTGGCTCAAAGGCCACTGGAGCAGAGGCCACCAAAACAAAAGCGGAGAATCCAGAGAAGGCCAACGCAGTGGGTGGCGAGGAAGCGGGGCTCCCAGACACGCGGGCCATGAACATGGAGGCCTCAGGCCCTGCGGTCTCTGCTGGGCCCAGCCTACACCCTGGAGCTGCCGAGGCCTCGGAAAAGCTGCAGGCCGAGCTGGAGACCAGGATTCGCGGCTTGGAGGAGGCGCTGCGGCAGCGAGAACGCGAGGCGGCCGCGGAGCTGGAGGCAGCTCGTGGCAAGCGCGAGGCTGCGGAGGCCGAGGCCGGACGGCTGCGAGCGCGAGTGCGCGAGGCCGGGGGCGGCAGCGACACCGGGCAGCTGCGGGCGGCCCTGGAGCAGGCCCGGGAGGACCTTCGCGACCGCGACTGCCGCCTGCGGGAGCTGGAGGCGGCCGCGGCCCGGCTGGACGAGGCGCGCGCTGGCCGGCTGCTGGCCGAGGAGGACGCCCGGGGCCTGCGGGCGGAGCTGGCCCGGCGGGAGGAGGCGCGGCTGGAGCAGAGCCGGGAGCTGGAGGCGCTGCGGGAGCAGCTGGCCCTGGCGGCGGCCGCGGGCGAGGGGGTGCGGGCAGCCGCCGAGGCCCGGGCCGCAGAGCTGGCTGCGGCCTGCGAGGAGGCGCGGCGGGACCTGGCCGAGCTGCGCGCGGCCTCCGTGCCCGCCTCCGAGCACCGTCGGCTGCACGAGGAGACCCAGGAGCTTCGCGGCCGGACGGCCGCCCTGAAACAGGAGGCGGCGGCCGCGGGCGAGGAGGCTGCGCGGCTGCGCGCAGAGCTGGAGCGGGAGCGCGCGGAGCACGAGGGCGCGGTGCGCGCGCTGCAGGAGGACGTGGCCCGGAGACAGGCGCAGCTGGAGGAGCTGGCGCGCAGGCACGAGAGGACCTGCTCAGAGGTCTTCCAGGTGAGCGGCCGCGGGGTCTTCCAGATGCGCCTGCTGCGGGGACCAGGAGGCCCGCGGTGGGGTCTTGGGGTCTTTCAGGTGTGCCCGTCACGGGGTCTTCTGGGCGGGCCGCGGTGAGGTCTTCGGGGTCTTCCAGGCGCGCCCTCCGCGGGGTCTTCGGGGTCTTCCATGCGTGCCCGCCGCAGGGTCTTTCAGGGGTGCCCGTCACGGTATCTTCCAGGCGGGCCCACGGTGGGATTTTCGGGGTCTTCCAGGAGAGCCCGCGGCGGGGTCGTCGGGGTCTTCGCGATCTTGCAGGAGCGCGCGCCTCAGGGCCAGGTGCACCCTGCCGGCTGCGCGCAGGCGCCCTTGCTGTCCGCGGCCGACGCAGGACCAGGTGGATGCTTGCAGTCGCACCGCACAGCACCGCACCCCTGCGCGCTTCAGCTTCTCTTTTCTTTTGCTCTTCTCCCGTTTTTCTTTTTTTAAAGACATTTTCCATCGTATTTTTGAAATACTGCTCCTTCTTGGGGATCTGATTATAAAACCTCTGTCTCAAGGCGAAGGCGTTCTAGATTTTCTTGTTGCATCTCTCTTTAGTTTCACAGTGACGTGTGTGTTCGTTTTGAATCTGTGTGGTCTGAGGTGGGGTTCAGCGATCTCTGCTTTTCTTGTAAGTGGTGGACACCCGGCTCCAGTGTTTTCCTCCTTATGTCCGTTTTCTCTGGTGGTCACTTTGACCATGTCCGAAAAATTGCGCTGATGCTTTCCAACCCTTTGACCACATTCTAGAAGGGGATGTTATGACCAGGGACTCGTTTTATCTCATTATTATTATTACTATATTTTAAGAGAGAGACACACAGTGAGAGAGGGAGAGAGAGTTTAGTATTATATGTGATTTTCTTTGCTCCGACACTTCCTTGTGTGCGTGGTGCTGGGTTCAGTCCCGCATCCTCACACATGCCAGGCAAGCGCCGTAACCGCTGAGCCGCGGCTCCAGCCCTTATCTCATTATTTTTAACCCATTGAACTTGGATGCTAAGGTTTTCAATTATTTATTTTCAGGATTGAGGATTGAACCCAAGGCCTCACACGTGCTAGGCAAGCATTCTACCCTGCACTACACCCCAGCCCACCTTTTATTTTAAGACAGGATATCAAATTTGCCCAGGCTGGCCTTGAACTTGTGATCTTCCTGCTCAGCCTTCCAAGTGGCTGGAATTTTAGGCATGCGCCACTGCACCCAGCTGAGGTTTTCGTTTTGTTCTGTTTTGTTTTCTTTTAATCCAGTGTTGGGTTTGTTTTTTCCCCTGAAGGTAGACCCTTTGAATTGATTTCTTTACTTACACAACAACAACAAAGGGACTGCTTGGACCCAAGCCAGGCATGGTGGCACATGCTGGTAATTCCACTGACTCAGGAGGCTGAGGTAGGAGGTTCGCAAGTTCAAGGTCAGCCTCAGCAACTTAGGCCCTAAGCAACTTAGTGAGACCCTGTCTGAAATAAAAAATAATAGGGCTGGGAACGAGTGGGGCTTGGCAGTTAAGCACCCTGGGGCTCAACCCCTGGTACCAAAAAACAGCAGCAAAACGGAAAAGCCAATTCCGTTCACTTTTGTTTTGAGACAGGGTCTTGCCAAGTGGCTGAGGCTGGCTTTCGACCTGTGATCCTCCTGCCGCAGCCTCAGAGTCTCTGGGGTTGCAGGCGTGGCCGCTGCGCCCGGCTGATCTAGACGTTATTGTGAACAAGCAGTCATCGACTTTTCAGTCCTATCAGCTTTTCATCCAATTCTCTTTTACTTGAGTTTTGTAAGAAATCTACAGACTTGCATCATTGACAGAGAAAAGGACATCTATGATATTAGAATAAAATACCAAAACTAACTCGGCTACAAAACTGCTTTCCGATCGTGGCCCTAATCTGCTCATAGCCTCACAACTACCTATGGACGTGGCAGCTCTGTTACCTGTATTTTGTATATGAGGAAAGCATGGCACAGAGATGTTAGATCACCTGTCCCAGGACACACAGCCAGCTGGTGGGCAGAGAGGTGCCAGGCAGGTCAGAATGTCCACAGGGAAGAGGAATTCAGAACTCCATGGGTCCAACCCTCATGTGCTTGAATATCCCCAGGGCAACATAGAAAGGTCAGAGGAACCAGGGGGTCTGACCGTCCTGAGAGTCATCCTGGGCTTGGGCCGCAGGTGCAGCGGGAGGCTCTGTTCATGAAGAGTGAGCGGCATGCGGCTGAGGCCCAGCTGGCCACTGCGGAGCAACAGCTACGAGGGCTGCGGACCGAGGCAGAGAGGGCCCGAGAGGCCCAGAGCCGCGCCCAGGAGGCCCTGGACAAGGCCAAGGAGAAGGACAAGAAGGTAGGTGACCCCTCCGTGCTGCATCAGGGCCCCCCTCGGCAGAGGTCGGGAAGTCTAACTGTGCCCCAGCTGAAGGTCCTGGGGAATCGCCCGTTGCCCAGACAGGAAACAGGCAGCGAGAAGGAAGGGGTCGTGGCCATGCCACCTGGGCTGCTGCTCTAACTTCTCATTATAGCCCTCCGGTAACATTCAGTTAGAGCTTACCATGCTGGGTCCTCGTCAAATGCCCCTAAGATATGTAAACAAATTGTCGCCATTTGAGGAAACAGAACAGAGAGGTGAAGCCACCTGCTCAAGGCTACGCAGGCAGACAGTGGTTCAGCCAGGATGTGAACCCAAGTTCCCAAGTTTTGATCTTTTTATTTATTTGTTTATTTTTAAATTTAATTTAAAAATTTTTTTAAGAGAGGACAGTGAGAGAGACAGAGAATCAATTTTTTTTTTTTTACTTTAAAGAGAGAGGGACAGTGAGAGAGACAGAGAAAGAGAGAAACAACTTTAGTTTTTCACATGGCTTTGTTGCTCCAACACTCAGGTGAGCACGTGGTGCTGGGCTTTGAACCCGGGTCCTCGTGCTTTTCAGGCAAGCACTAAAACTGCTCCAGCCCTCAAGTTTTATTCTTAAACTAACCACAATAGGGGCTGGGGCGGTGGCTCAGCAGTTACGGCGCTTGCCCGGCATGCACGAGTACAGGGTTCGAACCCCAGCACCACGTACACAGCAAAGTGTCAGAGCAATCTGAAAACCAGATGAAAAACTAAATGAAATGGATTCTCTCTCCCTCCCTCTCTCTCTCTCTCACCGTCCCTCTCTCTTTTAAAGAAACAGTCCAATAGCGATACTGAGGACCATAGCTGCCAGTCGTCCCCTGGCCATTTTTCTCACATTACCACTTTTACTCTACCTATAACCTTGAAGCCAGAGAGCATTTTCATGATGAGCAAACTGAGGCTGCAAAAACTGAAATGGTCTGAGTCACACAGCGAGTCACTGGATGGTGGCTGAGACCCCCAGAACCTGGGGTGTGCTACCACAAAGATACACCCGGCCCTAGCTCACTGTGTGACCTTGGACAAATCACTTTACCTCTCTGAGCAGAAGTCTCTTCCTCTGTAAAATGAGGATAAAATGCCATCAGGCCAGGTGTGATGCCTACACGTGTGATTCTAGCTGCTTGGGAAGCTGAGGCAGTGGGATTGCCAGAGACCAGACCAGCCTCAGTCACTCAGTGAGACTCTAAGCAACTTAGCAACTTGTCTCTAAATAAAAACTGAAAAGGGCTGGGGACGTGGCTTAGTGGTGTCCAGACCAAAAAAGTCTCCAGGACCAACAAAGACAGGGGTTAGAGCAGGGACTCAGCCTCAGGGCTCAGGGGCGCCAGTCCACCCAGGCCGGGTGGCATTGAGCTCCACCGTACTACCACCCTCCCTCTTCCAGAGAGACCGATGGAGACCCCAAGAGAGGACGGGACGGGATCTTTTCCTAGAAAGCCTCAGAAAGTAAAAATGTTTTCTGATCTGCAGGGCAGACGGTTGGCATAGCCACTCTGCTCTGCCCTTGTGTGGTCAAACCGCTGCCAGACAGTGAGCATGGCTGCGTGCCAATGAAGCTTTATTCATAAGTGTCGAAATGTGAATTTGATAGAACGCGTCACAGAATACAAGGCTTCTTTTGACCTCTTTCTCCCAACCATTTCAAAATGCGGAACCCATTCTGAGTGGCGATTTCGAGAAACAGGCAGGGCTGCGTCAAGTCCTGTGCTGCCTGTGAGGTTCCCTGCCCCAGCCCTGGGCTCAGGTGGTCGCTGACAGCCCCCTTCTGCTCCAGATCACAGAACTGTCCAAAGAAGTCTTCAGCCTCAAGGAGGCCCTGAAGGAGCAGCCGGCCACCCCAGAGGTGGAGGCCCTCCGCGGCCAGGTGAGGGCTTTGCAGCGGCAGATGCAGGTGAGGCATGCTGGCAGGAGGAGGGGTCCCCAGAGGGTCTGGACGGCAGGATGGCAAGGGGGCCTGGGCACATTTTAGCCACCAGCTGCCACCCTGGTCCATGCCCTGTGACAAAGACTCAGGGTAAATGGGCGTGGATGCCTCGCTGTAGGCGGAGGCCCTGCTCCCCTGAACACCCCTCCCCATGCCCACAGGAGGCTGCCCGGGACCACTGTGCCGTGGTGGCTCTGTACAGGAGCCACCTCCTGTACGCCATTCAGGTGAGTCACCTGGCTGCCAGCTGCATGTCTGGGCGCCCGCCTGGCTCTGAGCAGGCCTCTGCTGCTGCCCGGGCCTCAGTTTCCCCTATGGGGATGTGCAGGGGACAGGCAAGGTGGTGCAGGTGCACCCACGTTCTCTTTCTGCTCCCCACCTGCACCCCAGGGCCAGATGGATGAAGATGTGCAGCGGATCCTCAGTCAGATCTTGCAGATGCAGCGGCTCCAGGCCCAGGGTCGCTGAGGCCAGGAGAGCTGCAGCTTCACTCAGTGCCCCGCCCGGTGCCTGGGCTGTGATCACCTGGAGACCAGCCTGGGGCCACCACCACCACCCCACCCCGTTCCTGGCCTGTAATCACCTGGAGACCAGCCTGGGGCCACCACCACCACCCCCTGCCCCAGTGCCTGGCCTGTAATCACCTGGAGACCAGCCTGGGGCCACCACCACCACCCCCTGCCCCAGTGCCTGGCCTGTAATCACCTGGAGACCAGCCTGGGGCCCTTACTGACAGCCGCCAGTGGCTCATCGTCCCACCTGGTCACAACACCCTGGTCAGCCTGGCTCACCCTCCCTCCCCACTGGAGAATCTGACTCCCTAGACCTGCCCAAGGCCTGCTCCTGACACCAATCTAGGAATAAAAGATTCTGTGAACAGGACGAGCACACATGTGGCCTGATTGCTAGTAGCCTGTAGCAGGGCAGGGATGGCGTGGGCCAGGATGGTGGCAGGTGGGGGCCACCCTCCCAGGCCCCCAAGCTCCATCTGTGGGAGAAACATCATCTCAATGACACATTTAAAACAATGAGTGCGGGTGCAAGAAGCAACGTGACAGCTGTCTGTGGGTGTGGCTTGGTGGCAGAGCCTTGTCTAGCATGTGTGAGGCCCTGGGTTCCACCTGCCCCCAAAAAGAAAAACAAAAACCAATGATGAAAGCCGGGTGTGGGCACGCACGCCTGTCATCCCAGCAGCTTGGGAGGCTGAGGCAGGAGGATCATGAATTCAAGGCCAGCCTCAGCAACTTAGCAAGGAGGCCCTGAGCAACTTAGTGAGACCCTGTCTCAAAATTAAAAATAAAGAGGAAAGAATAAAAGCTAACACAGTGTCTGAACGTTAGACCGCTTTTCTTTTTTTCTCTTTCTCGTGCCTTCCGCAGAGTGCAGCTCCAGGCTCCAAATCTCTTTTCCCTCTCATCCGTGGGGATGGAACCCGGGGCCTTGCTCATGCTCTGCAGATGCTCCACTGCTGAGCTACGCCCCCAACCCTCACTAAACCACTGAGGCTGACCTTGAACTTGCTGTCCTCCTGCCTCAGCCTCTTGAGGAGCTGAGAGGATAGGCGTGTGCCACTGAGCCCGGCCACATTTCTTCAAGAATCTCACTTCCCTGACCCTAAGTCTCATCCTAATTGCAGAGGGGTGGGGGTGGGGGACCCATGCTGCTCCCTATCCTTTTGGCAAATCCCCTGAAATCCCCAGGGGGCTCGTGGCCCTTTCCAGCTAGGCAGGGCAGCAGGGGTGTAGTTGGGAATTCCCCAGTGGTGTCCCCCTTGGGGGTTTCCTGTGGTGGCCAGGGCCTGCAGTGGGGGCTCAGATGTCCCAGCACCAGAAGCGTGGAGCACAGGGCCAGGCTGCTGCTTCACAGCCTATGGGCTAGAGCCTGGAGCGGGACAGGGAGGACACCTGTGCCTTGCTCTTGATCTCCGCCTCTGGCTCTCTCCTCTCTGCGTCTCTCAGGATGTCTCTGTCTCTATGTCCAACTCTGCCTCTTCCCATGTCCACACTTCTGTCTCTTCTCAGCAACTCTGTCCTCTCATCTGTCTCTCTCTGTGTCTCTCTTCCCCTCTGTCCCCTCCCCTATCCCCAGCTGTCTTTCTTGGGGTTTCCCCTGTCAGCTGCAGCTGGAAGGAAGGGAAGGAAGGGCTGCTCACCCAGCCCGCTGTGCTGGGAAAGGCCACTGGTCACTTCTCCCTTTTGTGGCCTCTTTTTCCTGCCCCCACCCCCAGGCCCTTCGGCAGCCTGTGTCCCCAGGGCCTGGAGATTCTCTGCAGCCCTTGCTCACCTCTCCACAGCCCCACAAACCCAGCCAGTGAGTCAGACCTGGGAAAGGAGGCTTGGTGGCGGGCTGGGCTTTCCCGGGGCGGCCCTGGGCTCCAGCCTTCTCCCTCCTGCCTCCCGTGTGAGCCTCAGCAGTACTCACCCCACCACCACCGCAGCCATGACCCCAAGGTTCCTGCTGGCCCTGGTCCTCTGGGCTGGCTGCTCACCATGCAGTGGAAGAGAAGGTACCTGGGGCTCTGGGGGTGGGGCTCAGGCAGAGGGACCTTATTTAGGGAATAGACCTTAACTTTCAGCCTTGGTTCACCTTTGACTGGGGTGGAACCCACCAGGCAGCCCACTGGTGGGACTGGGGAAAACAGTCACAGAGGGGCAAATCCATCTCCAGGGTGACAGCCAGCAAGGGGCAGCCGCAGCCTGGAGCAGTCTATAGACTTCTATAAATAGAGCAGTCTGTATCCTTGGGTCACACACCCACGGATCCAAACAACCGCAGATCACAAACATCAGGAAGAAAGCTGCCTCCGCCCCGAGCGAGCGCGAGCAGGCCTACTTCCTGTAGCGGGATCCTAGCAGCACAGCAAGGCAGCCACGCATTGGCAGCGACATGAGGTCTTCTAAGTCACCAGCGATGATAGCGTCTGCAGGAGGATGGGCAGGTTCCACACAGACCACGCTCTATTTCACATCAAGGGTGACAGGGGTTTGGGTATCACTAGTCCTGGTAGCAATCCCTGTGCAGAGGGACTGATAGGTCGGCGTTCACCTTGGAATAGAACAGCCATGCGCTTCCAGGAAGAACTGTTAGGAAACAGGCTGTGGTGAAGCCTCCCCCACCTGGAGGCTCCTGTGCCTCTGGTTCCTTCAACTCCAGTTTCTCCATCTGGAAAGTGGAATGGCGGATCCGCCTTGCATTGGTGTCTGGGGTGGAAGACGATGTAGGTACCCTTTGCTCATGCATCTGTTCATTCCACACACCTTTGTGGGGCACCTACTGTGTGCCCAGTGCTGAGTGGAAAGGTCAGGGAGAGCACAGGCTGTGACAATTTCAGGTGTACCGGACGCTCAACCTCCTCTCTTCCTTTGGGCCCCCAGTGGTTCCAAGCCAGCCTCAGGTGCAGTGCCGTGCCTCCAGGTACCCAGTCGCTGTGGACTGCTCCTGGACCCTGCCACCAGCTCCCAACTGCACCGGGGCCACGTCATTCATTGCCACATACAGGTCAGAGGGGCTGGGAGGGACCTCAGGGACAATGGACTTCTGTGAGAGGCCAGAACTCTGGTTGTCCTGGCCCTTGGTGACTTATATATCCTGAATACCTGAATCTTTAGAATTATAGAGCAGCCTGGTCTGATAAAAATACACCCCCCAGCCGGGCACAGTGTAATCCCAGTGGTCTGGAAGGCTGAGGCAGGAGAATCACAAGTACAAAACCTGCCTGAGCAACTTAGCAAGGTCCTAAGCAACATAGTGAGAGCTTGTTTCAAAATAAAAAGGACTGCAGAATCTCAGTTGAAGAGCACCCCTGGGTTCAATCCCTGGTTAAAAAAGAGAGAGAGAGGGGCTGGAGCGGTGGCTCAGCGGTTTCAGCGCTTGCCTGGCAAGCACGAGGACCCGGGTTCAAACCCCAGCACCACGTGCACAACTGAGTGTTGGAGCACCTAAGGCCATGTGAAAAACTAAATAAAGTTGTCCCTCTCTTTTTTAAAAAAGAGAGAGAGAGAGAGAGAAATAAGAAAACAAAGACCCCCTAAAAGGTCATACTGCACATGGTGGGCCACCCATGTAATTCAAAACTTTCCAGAAGCAATAGAAACATCCAGGCCCTTCAATCCCAGTGACTCTGAGGCTGGCAGGAGGATGGCAAGTTCAAGGCCAACCTGGGTGTGGCTCGGTGGTAGAATATCCCCGGTTTCTGTCCCAGTAGGTGATAGGGTGGGATGGGGAACCAGCTGGCCATGGTGGGCCACGCCTGTCACCCCAGCTACTAGGGATGCTGAGACGGGAGGATCACAAGGTCCAGGCCAGCCTGAGCAACACAGGGAGACTCTGGCTCAAAGCAAAATAAAAAGGGCTGAGGTGTAGCCGAGTGGTTAGCGCTTGCCTGGCTCGCTTGAGGTCCTAGGTTCCATCCCCAGCACCTACACCACCAAAAAGAAAAATGGACCATTGCCCATGCTGTTGAGAGCTCCGCCACAGGGCGGGCCAGCTCCACATTCTAACGCCGACCGCTCCGGGTTCCACAAATCCAAAGGCCCTGACTCACTTTCAGATTCCAGAGCCTGTGAGCCCACCGCCCTGCCGAATGTTAAATTTTTTTAAGTTTTTTTTTTTTTTTAAGGAGAGAAGGACAGTGAGAGAGAGAATACATTTTTTAATTTAGTTTTTCACGTGGCTTTCGTTGCTCTGACAGTTAGTTGTGTACGTGGGTGCTGGGGTTTGAACCCGTGTCCTCGCGCATGCAGGACAAGCACCCTAACCGCCGAGCCACCGCTCCAGTCCCCGAATGTTGAAATTGAAAGTTGGAAGTTTCAGCACCCAGAACCCCGGTGTCTCCCTGGGCGTGTCACCCCAAAGGCTGGGTCACACCCCCAGCTAGGGCACAGCCACAGCAGGACCCGCCAGGGCCGCGCCTGCGACCCCTCTCGCTTGGGGTCCAAGGCCAGGTCGGCCGGGGGAGCTGCTGACCCCTCCTGCTCCGCCTCCTGCGCAGGCTCGAAGTGGCCGTCCAGGAGCAGAGCCGGCCCTGCCTCCAGCCTACTCCCGAGGCCACCTGCTGTACCATTCCGGACGTGCAGATGTTCTCCATGGCGCCCTACGTGCTCAACGTCACGGCCGTGCACCCCGGGGGCGCCAGCAGCGGCCTCGTCCCCTTCGTGGCAGAGCACATCAGTGAGTGCGGGCCAGGGCGTGGAGGGAGGCGCTGGCTCCCCCGGCCCCCTTCTCCCCCATACTCCACCTCTTCCTGGCCCGTTCGCCGGAGCGGTCCAGCCGCCCTTCTCCCTGCCACCTCCACCTGGTCCCGCTCCAGAGCGCTCCCACGGTCCATGCTCCCCGCCTCGGCCAGCGGAGGGCAGCAGTGAGCGTCCGAGTCAGGCCCCGCCCTCAAACCCTTCACGCCCTCAGGCCCCGCCCTCAAAACCCTGCACGCCCTCAATTCGCTGCAAGCCCTCAGGCCTGGCCCTCCAGGTCCCCTCCCGGCCTCCCTTCCTCCCTTCTTCTCCCCCTTCTTCAACCGCATAGCCTCCTCGCTCTGCCTCCAGCTCACCCGGCTTGCCCTGCCCAGAGCCCTTCCATTGGCTGTGCCCGTGCCTTGAGCACCTTCCCCTGCTGGCCTGATGTCCCCACTGCTGCTTCTTTCACCTCCTTCAGGTGTCAGCTCGGGTGTCCCCTCAGGTGAGGCCTCTCGTTATTGAACAAGTACAAGCTGTTTGCAGTGACCGGGACGGCTAAGGCAAATTTGAGGCCAGTCCAGGCAATACAGCAAGAACCCTCATTATGAAAAATTGGTGGAGTTTAGTAAAATCAGCCTCGCAGTCCCTCAGTTAAACCCAGAAATTCCCCTCGGAGGCATCACCCAGGAGATGAAGACGCATCCACAAAGCTCCCTGTGAGCCTCACGGCACCACGGTCACCTTAGAGAAAAAGCGGAAGCTGTCCGAGTGTCCATCAGCAGATGGCCAACAGGCGCACGCCCGCAGCTCCCCTCCCCTAGAGCAGCAGCAGGTGGCACTGGGTGGACCTGGTGCTCAGTGAGAGCCAGACTCACCAGGTCACAGTGACAGGGAACACCCAGGGCAGGAGAGTGCAGAGGTGGGAAGTGGACCGTGGGAGCAGGGATAGCTGGCGGGGTGATGGTCACCCCACGTCCTGAACCCCGGAATCTTCAGGGGTGAGTGTGACAATTTGGGAATCACAAAGACATGGCGACTTCCGTCATGCCACCTCCTGCCTTGCTTCTTCTCTTCCTGGTGGCTCCTGAGCTCCAGGGGACAATTACGGGCCATGTCGGGGGCAGTGATGGACACTTGTTGGTTGGATGAGTGGATGAATGGAGCTGCACCCCGACCCTGCTTCCTGATTATCCCACAGTCAAACCGGACCCCCCAGAAGGCGTGCGCCTGAGCCCCCTCCCCGGGCAGCGGCTGCAGGTGCATTGGGATCCCCCGCGGTCCTGGCCCTTCCCGGAGATCTTCTCCCTTAAGTATTGGGTCCGCTACAAACGTCACGGAGCCTCCCGCTTCCGCCAGGTGAGCACCAGGGGAGCCGGGTTGGGGAGAGCCCACGCAGGCTCCCAGGTGTTCTGGGCCCTCCCCTGCAGGGATGCTGGACAATGCCACTCCTGGCCGTGGACCCAAAAGAGTCAGAAGCAGGGCCTCAAACAAGTACCAATGCAGACACATAAGGCCACAGTATGTGACCCCAGAGACAGGAAATGTCCGGGACAGGAGAGGCCGGAGATGGATGTGGACTCAGGGATGCAGGGCTGGGAGGGATATATTTAACCTCAATTTGAAACCTAAAGCAACTGCATTGCTTTCTTTTGGGGGTGCTAAGAATGTTCTGGAATGAGATAGGAGTGGTGAGGTGCTAGTTGCACATCTTTTTGAATGTACTAACCACCACTCAATTGTGTATTTAAAAATGGGTAATTTTAGGCTGGGCACGGTGGTGCACACCAGGACTGGAGAGGCAGAAGTAGGAGGATCACAAGTTCAAGGCCAGCCTCAGCATTTGGCCAGGCCCTAAGTAACTTAGAGAGACCCTGTCTCAAAGTAAAAAATAAAAAGGGCTGGGGATGTGGCTCAGGGATTAAGCACCCCTGGTTCAATCTCTGGTACTAAATAATGAAACAGGTAATTTTATGTTATGAGATTTCTTTTTTTAAAAAAGAGGGACAGTGAGAGAGAAAAAGAATCACTTTTATTTAGTTTTTCACTTACCTTTTGTTGCTCTGACACTTCGTGGTGTACATGGCGCTGGGGTTCAAACCCGCATCTTTGCATATGCCAGGTAATACGAGCCTTAACTACTGAGTCACCTCTCCAGTCACCCAATTTCTTTTTCTTACTTTTTTTTTTTTTGGTACTAGGGATGGAACTCAGGGGTGCTTAACCACTGAGCCACATCCCCAGCCCTTTTTATTCTTTATTTTGAGACCAGGTCTCATTAAGTTGCTTAGGGCCTCCCTAAATTCCTGAGGCTAGCTTTGAACTTGTGATCCTCCTGCCTCAGCCTCGGGAGCTGCTAGGATTACAGGTGTGCGCCACTGCACCCAGCAATTGCTTTACATTTTTATTGTATTTTATTTTATTAAAGAGAGAGGTACAGTGAGAGAGGGAGAGAACGAGAGAATCAATTTCATTTAGTTTTTCATGTGACTTGTTTCTCTGACGTTGAGTTGTGTTCGAGGTGCTGGGGTTTGCACCCAGGTCCTTTCGCATGCCAGGCAAGCGCTCCAACCCCGAGCCACCGCTCCAGCCCCATGCTTTTCATTTTTAAAAAAGTGAATGAATACAGGCATGTCAGGGGCCAGCCCCTGGGAGCACTGGTGGGTCCCTGGTGGCCTGGGGTGCTGCCGGGCTACGTTGCTGAACCTTCCAGGGTCTGGGCTTTGGAAGCGGCACCCCACGGTGGAAGTGCTGTGTATCTGCTCTGCTGAGAAGTGGCTGTGCCAGTGAGAGCTGGCCAGTGTGCCCCGGGAGCTGACGTGGATCTTATTTAATGGTCATTGGATTTTTTAATTTCGGTAGCTTTTAGCTGGTGTTTTCTGTTGTTGTTTTCACTTTGAGGATGGAACCCAGGGCTGATTTTTGCAATTTTTTGGGAGGAGTTCTGGGGATTGGACCCAGGAGTGCTCTACCACTGAGCTACACCCCCAGACCTTTTTATTCTTTATTTTGAGACTGAGACTGGCTAAGTTGCCCAGACTGACCTTGAACTCGGATCCTCCTGCCTCAGCCTCCACAGTTTCTGGGGTGAAAGGCATGTGCTGGGGCACCCAGATATTTTATGCTGGACCAGGGTGAATTCTGGCTAGGCTGCGGCAAGCTGAACTCAGCGAGATCCTGCCCCAACATAAAACAAAAAGGCTGGGGTGTGGCTCAGTGGTAGAGCACTTGCCTAACATGGGCGAGGCCCTGGGTTCCATTTCCAGCACCAAAACAAAGCCCGCCTCAAGTGACTGTGAGCCTGCGTGGATCCAGCTGGGCAGAGACAGTAGGCCTGGGATGGGGCTGGAGTGCAACATTCTAGGAGGGAGGGTGTGAACTGATGGGGACACAGATGGAAGGGCAGGAAGAGAGATCAAAAGAGACAAAGCTGAGGGGTCTCCATACCTGGAGGTGACAAGAGTGGCAGCAGAGGCCCCGCTGTTGGGAATTCATTACTGGCATTTTCCTGAGCACACCACACAGGTCTGCGTGGGGAAGCAACAGGCTCGCAGCAGGAGGGACGGGGAGTCACGATCATGCCTTTGCAGGATTTTGATGGGACAAGGCAGGCAGGTGCCCCTGGGTGCCTGGCCCTGGGTAGTTACTGGCTTGGTGCATGAATTACAGGGCGGGCAGGGGGATTAGGTGGCGAGAGAGGCTCGTTTGCAGATGGAAGCTGCCCTCTGCCATCTCTAAGTCTGGCCAGCCCTGAGAACAGTCTCTTCCTGCCTCGTCAGAAAAACATGACACAGTACAGGAAAATTTCAAAGATAGCAAATGCGATGAGGTGGGGAAGGGAGGCCTTGAGATGTCCCCGAGGCCCCTTACAGGCTCCCAGCGAGGGGAGCCTGTGTCATCCACAGGGGTCAGAAAGGAGCCCGAGGGGTTAGGAACCGGAGGGCCCAAGACGAAGCAAGATTTTCGTGGGCTGCATACACTATAAGAGGAACTGGTGGCCCAAGGATGAGGGGTCACACCTAGGGATGACCTTCTTGCTGGCAGGGGCCAGGGGCAGTGCAGGGCATCATGTGGGCAGACAGGGAGCACGTGTGCATCTCCTCTGGTCTCTCTGTTTTTATGTGGTACCGAGGATTGAACGCTCAACCACTGAGCCACATTTCTAGCCCTTTTTAGAGACAGGCTCTCGCTAAGTTGGAGGCTGGCTTTGAACTTCAGATCCTTCTGCCTCAGCCTCCAGAGCACTGGGATGATAGGTGTGGGCCACTGCCCAGCTCTGGTCTTTCTTCTTACCCAGTCACTAGAGCCCCCCCTGGTCACCTTCCAAAGGCCTCACCTCTAAGAACCAGAGCCAGACAGTGGGGATAAACTCCACACTGGAACCCTGGGAGGACACTGAAGTCACACCCAAACCATGCCAGGGCCATACAGGGCGTGCTGTGCGGTACAGGGGCCAGATAGGCATCCTGGGGCAGGGCTGGGGTGGGAGGCTGGTGGCTGCAGGAGGTTCTGTGCACGAGGCTCTACCCATGTCCTCATTCAGCCACCCAACCTCTCTGCTCACAGGTGGGGCCCATTGAAGCCACGTCCTTCACCCTCAGAGCCGCGCGTCCCCTTGTCAGGTACTGCATCCAGGTGGCAGCCCAGGACTTCATGGACTATGGGGAACTGAGCGACTGGAGTCTCCCTGCTGCTACCCCCATGGCCCTGGGCACGTAGTGGGGGCTTCTACTGGGGTCCCTGACACCACCTCCCTGCATCCTGTCCACTCAAGGGTGGACGGGGCCCACCTGGCCTGGCACATGCGCTGGCTTTGCTGCCCCGCAGCCAGACAGTTTGGACAAGTGCCTTTGCCTGCCTGAGTCTGTTTCCCAAACTGTGAAGCAGTGATGTGCTCTCTCCTTTAATCACAGGGCAGGGCTTTGTGAACTGTGGAGCTGAAGTCCAGGTTATTAAAACACTGAATCAAAAAGCAGAACCCTTCCTGAGGCCGGGGCGGGGCAGGGCTGTGCTTGAATAAGGAACAGAGGGGCTGCCTTGGTTGCAGCTTCTGGAGGCTGGAACTGTGTGTGGGTGGTGCTGGTCCCTGGTGAGGGCCTTGTGCTGCCACACCAGGGCAGAAGGTGGACAGGGGCAGGAGTGGGGCCCAGTCCTGAGCCAGGGGCACCAGTCCACTCTGCAGGCAGAGCCTCAGTGCTAATCACCCTTAACACTGCTGCTCAAGGGGTTAGCTTCCCGCTTGAACCAGAGCACCTCCATCCATTCAGGAGAGACCCAGAGAGGGTGGGCCCTGGGTCCTGCCCTTACCATCAATCTGAGGTGAGAAAGATGCAGGACACAGGTGCAGTGAGTCCCCACTCCCAGGTGCCAGTGCTGGACCTGAGACTGGGGTCTGGGGATTCAAGGCAGGGTGGCGAGGGTTCTGCCTAGAATGGGTCAGCAGAATCCCATCCTTCAGCAGCTTGCTCCCCTCCCCTCCTCTAAGGCCCAGATGTGTCACTGAGGAAGGGTACAAATGGGACAAGAAGGTTCTGGAAGATTTCTCTGAGGAGCCTAAAGGAGTCAGGACATGAAGGTCAGAGAAAACACTGGGTTGTGCTAAAAAGTCATCGCATTTTCCTCTGGTCACCCTGGCTGCCGCAGGCATTGGCCTCCACAGACAATGACACCCTGATCTCTGGAACCTGTGAACACCACGGTCCCTGCCACGACAAAGGACCTTCAAAGTGTGGTTAAGATTAAACATCTTGCATTAAATTAGTGAAAATTAAGGGGAGTTATCCCGAATTATGTACCCGATACAGTCACAAAGACCCTTCCTTATAAGATAGAGACAGAGGCCACAGTGTGACAGATAAGGGACAACGGAAACGGGTTGGACTGAAGAGGAGCCACAAGCCACGGAGAGCAGAGCTGGAAACGCCAAAGAAACTGCTTGGCCAGAGGGCTGAAGGTACCAGCGCTGCCCTCCACGCGTGGCCCGCAGAACCGTAATCCGTGCTGTTTAACCCGAGGTTTGGTGCAGCGCTGGGAAACACGCGGTCGAAAGCCGCCCTCTCCCTCCCTCCCCGCACACGGCCCTTCAGTTCCCTGCGGCTCGCTCTCATCCCGCCGCCAGTGCCGCCTACCGCCGCAGAAGGCGGGGATTCGTAAGGAACAGAGATGCCTTGGGCACGGGGTTCTGGGAGCTCCAAAACCGGAGGCCACAGGGCCAGCGCCCTCGGGCCGCGTCCTACCGCGGCAGAAGGCACGAGCGTGACCCCGCGGCCGCCAGGACCGCCTGCCCCGCCACTTGCACAGGGAACCGTCCGCGCACTCGGCCCGCCGGGGAGGGAGCGCTTGGTCCTGGGCTCCGGCGCGTCTCCGGCTCCTCTGCAGGGCGCGCCACGCGAGGCAAGCGGTGGCGCAGGAGGCCGTTTGCGTGGTCCCGGGAGAACCTGGAGCCGCCAGGCCCCATGCGAGGGCCGCGAGCCCAGCGCCGGGCGAGGGCGCTTAATACGCGTTTGCCGAATAAAAGAATGAACAAGAGCGGGTGTCCCCACTGCTGGCCACGTCGCGCCGGGACAAAACGGTATCGAGTCGCGGCCGACGTCCAGGGAGCGGCACCCGCTCCAACTTCAACAATTCCGACCGACCCCAGAACGTTTATTTCCTGCTACCGAAGCTGCAACTCCGGAAGGAAGACAGAGGGACTACAAGGTTGATAGACTGGGCTCATAGCCAATGAGAAAGGCAAGCTGGGTAGGTCGCAGTCATTAACAGCGGCCGAAGGAAGTGACGTAAGGGAAGTGCGAGACGTAGCCAGAGAGGCTCCATAAATAACCAACTTGGCCCGTTCTCCGGAACTATCGAGACAAATAGGAGGCAAAGATGTCGGAGCGAAAAGTTTTAAACGTAAGTGTTCGACGACAGGGGATTTCTATCCGGACAGTGACATCTGAGAGCTCCGGAGGAGGCGGGCTTCCTATGATTTCCTTTTGGAACGTTGTCCCCTGCAACGGCCTTCCGCAGGGCGGGGCTTCCCAAACTCCTCCCAATCACCTTCCACGGAGCTGCGCTGTCGCTAAGCTTTTGCCTGCCCACTGGGTGTACCAACCATTAAGGCGGGGCTTGAGATCTTATCCAATCGCTTCATTTGGTGGGTTATCTGCGGGAATTTATCCAATCACGTTTGTGGGGGCGGGGCCTTAACGTGGGCGAGGCTGTTCTGTTCCACCTTCCGCGGCGGGGGTGGGGGACTCTTCAGCTCCGCCTCTTTGGTTCCTCTAGCCAATCACGTTCCTTGAAGGGGTAGGCTTTGCCTTGTGGGTTCGGCAGGTGCGGGACTGTCCCTGGTGGCTCGGTTACTTCCAAATCTGCTGAGGAAAGTTCAGAAGTCTGTTGGCCCACGTGCCTAAGCGTAGCACACAAGTTTTCCCCAAAGTTATGTCATCAGATCTGAGTCCTGAGTACCTGACGCCCAGGAGGTTCAGTTTCCTCCTCTTTCCCAGCATCTGTGCAGGGACTTCTTGAGGCAAGGGGGACAGGGCACTCTGTTTATGTTCCGTAGGTGTTCCAAACACAAAGCACCTTTTTTTCTGATTCTGTGATGGAGTTATTTTTATAACCCAAAATGGCTATCCTATTTCCTACCTGCTCCTATTCAGAAAAGAGTTCTTAGAGCAGGCCTGAGACTTCTCTTTAGCAGGACCTGCTTGCAGCAGTGTGCACTGGCGCTCACCTGTCATCCTAGCGACTTGGGAAGCTGAGGAATGCAGGTTTGAGGACACCAGAGCACCTTAGCTAGACTCTGTCAAAATAAAAAATTAGGGGTGCAGCTTAGTGGTAGAGCTCTTGCATAGCATGAGTGAGGCCCCAGGCACTGTTCCCCATGCTGGGGGAAACAAAGGCAAAAGGACAGAAACCCGGCTCGCCGCGCTCTCCCCTGTCGGGTGTGTGGATGCCCCTGATGAGAGCGGCTGTGGGCACCTGTGCTTTTTGTGCCCGCAGTGTGGTTTTGCTGAAACCCTGGTGCTTTTCTGGGAGTCTGGAATCTTGGCACATGCTGGGCAAAGGGGCTTCTGCATTTCACATAGGTTGTGTCGCTGCGGGTATTCCACGTATCTTGTGACTCCAGTTGACCAAGATTCTGGAAACTTGTGTCTGCACCACCCGCCCGACCTCAGCTCTGGGGCCCTTTCCCTTGGCTGATGGTTCTTGGAATCCATGAGTTATGACCAACCTCATCAGCGAGGGCTGAGCCCTGGGCACTCTTGGGCTCCCAGACCTCTTTGCCTGTGCCCACTGCCTGCCTCCCCATCTGAAAACAGCCCCTGACGCCCCCTTCCTCTGCAGAAATACTACCCTCCAGACTTTGACCCATCAAAGATCCCCAAACTCAAGCTCCCCAAGGACCGACAGTATGTGGTGCGGTTGATGGCTCCCTTCAACATGAGGTGAGTGCCCCACGGGCCCACACCATGCGCAGCACATGGACCCATGCACGTCCTGGGTTCAGGCCAGGTCACCAGCCCTGGCTGGGGCATTGAGCCAGTGCGCCAGCAGCCACTCCCCGCCTTTCCTCACCTTTCAGGATCCCCTCCCTGACTCCTAGAGCCCAGTGGGTGCCTGCCTTGAGCTGCAGTCCGTGTGAGACCCTGGGGTGGTCCTGGCTCACCACCTGCCACCTCCCAGCTGGGATCTCAGCCCAAGTGGTCTCTATTGCCCTCTGAGTTCCCAGATCGGCCCTTTCTCCCTGCTTTGAGAGAGCGCCGAATCCTAACCACTAGTCAACCAGGGAAGACTCGCCCTGCTTTGAATCACTGTATTCACCCATCTCCGTGTCCTGCAGCCGTCCCAGGCCAGGGTGTCTGGAATCCCGGGCACCGTTGGGTCATTGAGATCGAGGACATGTCACATGTCGTTGACTTGTTTATCTTCCTTCTCCTTCATTTTCTTGCTTACACCTTTGGTCATTTTTCAGGCACTTGCCATGTGCCACTGTCTACCATGGGTGCTGGGGACAGAGCCTCTGGCCACATGGAGCCCACGGCGCAATGTTGATCCTCAGGTGCAGACAGAGAGGGCGTGTGGGGACGTGGAAATCAAGCAGGACAGGGAGTGACTGGCTGGCAGGGCAGAAGGATGTGAAGGGGAGAGCCAGGGGAGCTGCGGAAGGGGGTGTCACAGGCTGTGGGGACTACAGAGCACAGGCCCTGAGGTTGGACTAAGCTGGAGGCCCTTGGAGGAGGAACAGGAGGCCGGCGCTGGGGCTGGTGCCTGAGCGGGAGGGAGGAGGGCAGGGCCTGCTGCCTGCTGTGTGGCATCCTGGATGTCCCCTGAGCATCAGGCTTGCTCCAGATTGGGGACAGTCAGACAGGCTGACCTCCCTGGGCCAAGCACTTCCCAGGAGGCTCCCAGAGGACAGGAGCATGCAGGTGGGTGCTCCGTCGCTCTTGCGCCCTCAGGTGTAAGACCTGCGGGGAGTACATCTACAAGGGAAAGAAGTTCAATGCGCGCAAGGAGACCGTGCAGAACGAGGTCTACCTGGGCCTGCCCATCTTCCGCTTCTACATCAAGTGCACGCGCTGCCTGGCGGAGATCACCTTCAAGGTAGAGCAGTCATCCTCCCTCCTAGCCAGACTCCTTCGCAGCCCCTGCCTGCAGGCAGCAGAAAAGCCTGGGACACGCTCATGGCCACCGAGATCATGGGGAGAAAGCTGGACCTAGCGGGGTGAGGGGCGGAGGCCTGGCCAGCCTCCCTGGGCAGCAGAGGCGGCTTTGCTCAGGCCTCACCCCAGGATGTGGGGGCCGTGAGCACTGTACACATTTGTTTTCTATACTTGCAGTGTTTGGGTTGGGTCCCCCCCATAAGCTTTATTCTTTTGGAATTAAAAAAAAAAAGATTTGATTAAAATAAATGAAAAGTACATTTTTTAGAATCACACCTTTTGGGCTGGAGCGGTGGCTCAGTGGTTTCGGCGCTTGCCTGGCAGGCACGAGGACCCGGGTTCAAACCCCAGCACCACGTACACAACTGAGTGTTGGAGCAACTAAGGCCATGTGAAAAACTAAAATAAAAATTGTTTCTCTCTTTCTCTGTCTCTCTCACTGTCCCTCTTTCTTTAATAAAAAAAAAAAAAAAAAAAAAAAAAAAGAATCACACCTTTTTAAGCCAGGTCTGGTAGCCATGCCTGTAGTCCCATTGGCTCAGGAGACTGAGGCAGGAGGACTGCAAGTTCCAGGCAAGCCTTAGCAACTTAGTGAGGCCCTGTCTCAAAATAAAAGATGAAAACTAGCCGTGGGATGTGGTCCGGTTCTCCCAGATTCAGTCCCCACTGCCAGCCAACCAACAAACAAAAAACAACAAGAGAGGGAGTGAAAGGGAGAAATAGAGAATCAGCTTTATTTAGTTTTTCTTGTAGTTTTTGCCACTGTGACACTTAGTTGTGTGCGGGGTGCTGGGGTTCGAACCCACGTCCTTGCACATGCCAGGCAAGCACCCTAACCACTGAGCCACCACTCCAGACTCTATTATTTACTTTTTAAACAATACCTCTGTTGAGGTGTACAGTTCGGTAGTTCTTCACACACTCACAGAGGTGTACAGCCATCACTACTAATTCCAGAACATTCCTGTGAGCCCCAAAAGAAGCCCCATCCCCAGGAGCAGACACCCTCCATCCCCTCCCAGCCCCCGATGACCACAAACCCGCTTCCTGTCCCTGGTCTCGCCTGTTCCTAGGAGTGGGGTCACACATCGAGTGGCCTGGTGTCCCTGAGGGCCCTCAGTGCTTCATTCCTGATCATGGCTGATGACTTTCTGTTTTATGGATGTGCCGCACTTTCTTCCCCATCTGTCCCAGTACACACTGGGTTGTTTTCAGAAAATGGCTTTTATCTCAGCTGTGAAACATGTAAATATTTACATTTTAATGTGTTTTTAAAAGACTAGCCCTGGGGCTGGAGTGGTGGCTCAGCAGCTAGAGTTCTTGCCTGGCATGCGTGAGGGCCCAGGTTCAATCCCCAGCACCACGGACACAACGAAGTGTTGGAGCAATAAAGGCCACATGAAAAAATAAGTTGATTCCCTCTCTCTCACTGTCTCCCTCTCTCTCAAAAAGAAAAAAGAAAAAAAAACCAACCTGCGCACCTCTGGTGAAAGTTCAGAACTGAGACATGCTTACTGACGTAGGTGCGGCCCCAAGGCAGGATGGGACAGCGCTGCAGGAACAGCCAGGCCCGCCGCAGAGGAGCCAGTGCTGTGACGTTTTCCCACATGATTCTTAGAACCTCTTTCAGGCAAGCCGGGCTGGTGGCACATTCCTGCAATACCAGCCACTCAGGAGGCTGAGGCAGGCGGTCTCCAGTTCCAGGCCAGCCTCAGCAATGTAGCGAGGCCCTGTCTCAAAATAAGAAGGGCTAGGGGTGCAGCTCAGAGGTAGGGCACTTGACCAGATTCGGTCCCCAGTGCTTTCTCCTAGGCACACACGTACACAGGGTCACTCTCTTCCTCAGTACCTGTAGATTTACAGAAAAATCACGAAGACCGTCCAGGAAGTGCCTGTCCACTCTTGCCTGCTGCCCCGCCTGCAGCATCTCCGATAGTCACAGTGGATGTGTCTCTGTAAGATGCCAGCGTTGCAATGTTCCCTTGCACCAAACCCAGACTCCTGGGCATGGGCTTCCGTGTTCCTGTGGTGTCATTTTTCTGTTCCAGGGTCTGATCCACAGGGCCGTGTGAGGCGCACGCTCTGGACTCTTAGCACTGAGGGGCGTTGCTGCGCGTGTTCTGCACTGATGGACACGCACGGGCACGCTCTAGTTATGCTTAGAACCAGGGACACAGGAGTCACACGTGGGTGGGCGCCTAGAGGCTGGTGGGTGCAGTTGTGCCGAGGGTAGGGAGAGCAGGTTGGGGAGGGCTCAGACGCAGGCCGGGGGGTTGGCTGTGTCCACAGACAACAAGGGCTCCAGATCCTGAGTCTTTTTTTTTTTTTTCTTTTTTGGTACCAGGATTGAACCCAGGAGCACTTAACCCCTGAACCACAGCCCCGGCCCTTTTTATATTTTATTTTGAGACGGTCTAAGTTGCATAGGGTCTCGTTAAGATGCGAGGCTGGCTTTGAACTTGCAGTCCTCCTGCCTCAGCCTCCTGAGTTGCTGGGATTATAAGTGTGGCCACCATGCCTGACTGGACGGAAGCACTAGAAAGTAAGAATCAGGCCCACCAAAGCAATTAGGCAAGAAAAAGGAAAAAGGTACAG
Organism: Aplodontia rufa; assembly: GCA_004027875.1. Lineage (NCBI taxonomy): Eukaryota > Metazoa > Chordata > Mammalia > Rodentia > Aplodontiidae > Aplodontia > Aplodontia rufa. The sequence goes on from PVKS010004101.1 coordinate 63,374, forward strand.
GACAATAAAAACTGCGAGAGAGGACCAGGTTGCTGGCATCTGCCCAGCTGATGCTTCTGATAACAAGGGACGTAGGAGCTGACATCTGCCTGTTCCCGTCCCAGACAGACCCTGAAAACACAGACTATACCATGGAGCACGGAGCCACGAGGAACTTCCAGGCCGAGAAGCTCCTGGAGGAGGAGGAGAAACGAGTGCAGAAGGAAAGGGAGGATGAGGAGTTGAACAACCCCATGAAGGTAAGCGTGCTCTGTGGGTGCAGGTGTGTGCACGTGGGGGCGTAGTGCTCCTTGGATGCAGGCTTTGTTTCTAGTGCTGGGGTTTGAACTCGGGCCTTGTGCATGCCAGGCAAGTGCTCCAACTGCTGAGCCACTGCTCCAGCCCCTCAACTCAGAGACAGCAGTGGGGAGGGGAGCAGGTGGCCTCTGGGAGCTGAGAGTGGCCCTAGCCCATGGCCAGTGGAAGAATGGGGACCCATGGCCTCCATCCTGGAGGATCTGAAGAGCACCCTGTGGCGGGAGTGGGACTGCAGCCAGCATCCAGCCAGGGAGGCCCTGGGAGATGACTCAACTCCCGACCACTGAAGCCAGGAGGCCACCAGCTGGTGCAGTTGGGGTCCTCCGAACTGCTCAGCAGGAGAGAACTAATGCAGGGTGGCAGTTGTGCTTCCCATCAGGCTGGAGGTTGTGAAGACCAGAACAAGGAGCAGTCTCCGGGCTCTGTGACCTCGCAGAGCTACCTGGCCACTCTTTGTCCCATGCCCTTATCTGTAAGACGGGGTTGATGACCTTGTCCTCCTGAGACTGCAGAGGTCCCGCAGGGAAACGTCATGGAGCAGGACCTCGACAGTCCGGGCATTCCTCAGAGACACTGTCGTGTTCTGAGCACAGTGAGGCTTTGCTATGGGCCTGGGTCACCCAGTGCTCTCTGAGTTCCTTCTGTGTTGATGTCAGGGGTGGCCCTGGGATTCGTCAACTCGTGCCGCGCAACAAGCTGCCCAGCTCAGCAACTCCAAGCAAGCACCTGGTATCTCCCAGGGTTTCTGAGGGTCCAAGGCCACTTGTGGCTCCAGCCCGGTGGCTCCGGCTCCGGGTCTCACGAGGTTACAGTCAAGCTGCTGGTACCTGGGGCTGGAGAGGTGGTGCCCAATTGGCTCCTCACATGGCTGTGAGCGGGGCCTTCAGTGCCTCATCTGGTGCAGCTCTGTCGCACCGCTTGGGCTGCCCCAGAGTTGATGGTCCCAGAAGGGCGAGGAGGAGCTGTTACTTCCCCCATATCCTGGCCGAAGCCAGCGCTGCTGGCTCAGCTCAAGGGCATCCAAGCCCACCGTGCCGGGGGACCATCACATTGTGAAACCACACCAGCTGCCAGTTCCAAAGGGCAGCCACGGCAAGGCCATGCTGCCAGGAGGTGCCCTTAGTGGCCGACCTCTCCTCCCTGAGCCTGTTTCCTCTCTGTTGTGTGGAAGCATTAGCCCGGCTGCGGACCGGGCTTCCCAAGTGTGGAGCGGGGCTCTGTCCACCTCCCCACAGGGTCAGAGCCCATCCCCCTCCTGCGCCTGCGCCTCCTGAGTGCTGAGCCTGCCTCTCTGTGCAGGTGCTGGAGAACCGCACCAAGGACTCGAAGCTGGAGATGGAGGTGCTGGAGAACCTGCAGGAGCTGAAGGACCTGAACCAGCGGCAGGCACACGTGGACTTTGAGGCCATGCTGCGGCAGCACCGCCTGTCGGAGGAGGAGCGGAGGCGGCAGCAGCAGGAGGAGGACGAGCGAGAGACCGCGTGAGTCCTGGCTGCATCCACCCAGAGCCTCCTGAGCTTCCCTCTACCCGCTGCGTCGCCTGCTCCGCCAGCTCCCCCCACTTTCCCTCAAGGGGCGGCGCTGGGTTCTCAAGACCCTCCAGCACTGGTCCCTGGGGCTCCAGGGCCCCTGCCGTATGTGGTAGCCTTTGGTGTTCTGTGCGGTAGCTCCGGGTGCTGGGGCTGAGCGCGAGGCCTCGTGCGTGTGTGGGGCAAGTGCTCCACCACCAACCCCACCCCACGGCCGCCGGGCAGAGGGAGCCAGGGACGGCCCAGCCTCCAGAGTCCCCTTCCAGGGCGACACAGGGTTTGCTCAGTTTTCCCAGCTGCAAGCTGTGGTGCCACAGTGGAACGTCACCCACAAGCCCAGCATCCCAGCACCCAGGGTTTTATGAGGGTCACAGGTCTGCCCAGCGTGTGCCAACATCCTGTATCCCAGAGAGCAGAGCTGAGCAGGAGCCGTGTCCTCTACACCCATGGATAGGCCCAGGGCTCCTGGGAGGGAAGTGGAGTCCCCAGGCCAGGCCCCAGCCACCTTCTGAGGACGCAGTCCCAGGCTGCCTGCTGGCCACTCGGGAACCTTGTGGAGGCTCACTGTCCTGCTGGCTGATCCTCTCCTGTAAATCTTTGTCTTCTGTCTCCCTGGGCCTTGGACCGGGTCAGAGCATAGCAGGTGCTTAGTGACACCCGGAGGTTGGCGTGGTCATCGGCAGGGTCCAGGAGCCTGGGACTGGGGTCCCAGGCACAGCCTCAAATGGTCCTCAGCCAGGGCTGGAATCCAGAAGGGCTGGCTGCGGTGTCTGAGTGCCTGGCCATCCCACCCCGCTCAGTGAACCAAGCAGGGCCCCCTCCCATGTGGGCAAGGACAGCAGGGCCCCTCGTGGCCTCAAGGGCGGTCCCCAAGCTCGTGGCCTGTCCCGCAGGGCCTTGCTGGAGGAAGCTCAGCAGCGAAGGCTTCTGGAGGACTCTGACTCTGAGGACGAGGCTGCTCCCGCCCGGCCCCGGCCCACGCTGCGGCCCCAGCCCACCGCCATCCTGCACGAGGTGAGCACACACGCAGCACGATGACACTGTTCCCCAGGGCAGGAAGTGGCCGGTCCCCACCCTGTGGAGCCTGCTGAAGGACAGAGCCGACCTTGAGGAGGCCACGTGCCAGTCCCCTGGCACACTGTCCCTGCATGTGGGCCCAGCTGGAGGCCCCCGCAGACCTGGCCTGGCCCTCCGGGGTGCCTGCAGCTCATTCTGCCCTTGGTCAGGACTTGGTCACGAGGCCAAGTCCAGCCTGAGGGAGGCAGGCTCACACTGGCTCGCTGACCCAGGCCTATCGGGACAGGAGGGAGAGACGCGCTTGTTGGCTGACCAAGTCCAACTCCAGCCACTGGGCAAGACCTGACGACAGTAGTGTCAACTGCGTGGAAATTCACCTATGTCCCTGTGCTCCCCAGGGGGGCCTGGGTTCCATCCCCAGCATCAGGAAAACAGAGGGCTCTGGTGACTGCTGGTCCCTCTCCGGTCACCCACTGCCACCTGCCCAGAGCCAGCACATGGTGGGCAGTGTGGCAACCCGCAGCCCCTCCCATCTCCATTGGCCCCGCCTTCCCATGTGGCTCTGCCTTCCCTGGTGACACCTTCCCCACCACCTGTCAGAGTGGGGCCCCTCTGCCAGCCCCGCTCCAGCCCCACAGGGCCCTCAATCCCAGGGCTGCCAATTCTGTGTGAACAACAGGGCTGAAAGACCACTTATCTGGGGACAGTTAACAGGCAGTAGAGGGACCTGTGGGTGCCAACATGCAGCACCCTTGTGAGCCTCACAGAGACCCTTGAGTTGGGTATTGAGGGATGAGTAGGAGTTCACAGGGGAGGGAGAGGGCAGGTGGAAAGCTATGTTGGACTTGAGAACGTGGGGGCGAGACCTTGAGCACTGAGTCAGGACAGAAGGGAGCCATGCTTTGCACAGCTCCTCAGGGCGCAGTGTGGTGATAGAGGTCCTCCAGCAGCTGGTTTGGCAGGCTGGGCTAGGCACTGGGAAGTCAGAGAGGGACTGAATCCGTGGCAGACCATTCACATGTGTCCTGTCACCCGCAGGCCCCAAAGGCCAAGAGGAAGGCGGAGAGTCTGGGCAGCAGGGCCCAACTGGCGGGCTTGGTTGTGGTGAAGAAGACAAAGACTGATGGGAGCTGTGGGCAGGGCCCTGCACCCACCCCAGGTGAGGAGCTGGGCGCAGCCTCCAGCAGCCCCTAGGTGGCAGAAGTGCCCTCCCCCCTTCTACAAGCTTCAACCAGGGGCAGTTCCTGGAACCTGGGAGGAGGGGTGAGGCTCCTTTAAAGAGGAAGGAAAGCAGCTGCCACAACCCAAGACACGGATGGGCGCGGTTCAGTGGCACAGGCCCTCCTGGCCTGCCCAAGGGCCTGGGTCCCTCCAGCTCCTCCGAGACAGCCCTGGCACCCCACTCCTGTCTTCCCGTGCCACCGTGCCTGCCTCCCAGGCCGTGCGTCTGACTTCTCCCTGGGGACCCTGTAGCAGGAGTTTCCAGCTGCCTGGCCCCACCCCACAGCCGCGCTGATACATGGGAGGGCCCAGGGTTGTGGGGTGAGCCCAGGGTTGTGGGGTGAGCGACCTGTCTGCAGAATTCCAGTAGAAACAGAGCAGCCGCTGACAGGCTGGGAGCTGGCTGGGGATTCCCTGGAGGTACCCAGGCCCCATGAGCCACTGCGAGCCACTCAGTGCCCTTATCCCCCCTGCCAGCTGCGCAGAGGGGGCCCCTCCAAGCCCCACTCAGCAGGGGCTGGCTGTGGGGCCCAGGGCTGCACCTGGACTTGGAGGTTTCCACTGTGCAGTGCTCTGTACCTCAGGGTGGGGGCAGCAGGCCACTTGCCAGAGGTCGGGGGCGTGTCGGTGTGTGGGATCCATCAGGCGCCCTCCGGACAGGCTGGGCCACTGCTCGTTCCACCCCAGGGCCTCACCAGCTAGCAGGGAAGCCCAGACTCCAGTTCTTTCCAGGACCCAGCCCCTCCAGAGCTGTGGGGCGACCCTTCCTTCCCTCCTGACCGTGGGGCGGCCCTCTCCTCTCCTCACAGGTACCCCAGAGTGCAAGAAGACCCCAGACCCTGCATCTCAAACACCTGGCGCCTCCTCCCTGAGCCAACTGGGTGCATATGGGGACAGTGGCGATAGTGATGGCAGCAACTGAGAGCCCCACCCAGGCCAAGGGCTGTCACGGGTCTGGCGTCCCCGTGTGGAGGCAGGAGCTGCTGGTGTCACGGCAGGCAGCTCCATACTACCTCAGCCACGGGCAGCGAGGGCCAGCATCACCCTGCCAGCAAGGCTTCAGGGCACCCGAGGCACCCAGGCCCAGCACCTGCTTCCCACCTGGCGCAGGGCCCAGATCATGCCTCCTGCTGCTGCCCAGCTCTGCGCACCTCCTGGTCTCTTCTGTTGTGGACTCCAGAGTGAACCACCCTCCTCAGCTGCATCCTACCCCACAGAACTGTCCAGAAGCAGTGACAGGGCTGCCACACTGGCCAGGCACCTTCTCTGCCAGCATCTGAGGGGGCCCGCGTGGCCCATTAGCCGGGTCCCGGTTCGTCCACAGGTACTTTCTGTGGCCTCTGCACCAAGCTGAGGCTTGGGGTTTTGGAGCCGCAGTGTGGCCTTGTTGGTGCCAGAGCTCAGCCGTGTGGTCTGCTTTCTGTCACTGTGACACAGTGCCCGAGGCTGGGTCCTTTATAAAGGACCGTTCTGCTCACAGTCCTCATGTTGGCTCTTTGTGACGAGGGAGGATTTGGGAGCTGGGCACAGTGGTGCACAGGAGGCCAAGGCAGGAGGATTGCAAGTTTGACGTCAGCCTGGGCAGCTTAACAAGACCCAGTCTCAAAATCAAAAGGGCTGGGAATGTGGCTCGGTGGTAGAGTGCCCCTGGGCTCCATCCCCAGTACAAAAGAGAAAGGGGACTTTGGACAGCAGCACAGGGAGACAGCCAGGTGAAGACGGAGCCAGGCCCGCAGGAGCAGGAAGGACCTCTGCAGGCTCAGGAGGGGCCGGGCCTGCCTGCGCCTAGCTGCTGATTGGCCTCCTAGGAGTAGCCACTGTTTTGTTGTGGCAGCTGCTGGCATGGCTGACTGGGGAGCACGCCAGAAGGGATGCTAAGGCTGAGCCCTACCTGACCTCAGAGGACCTCCTGAGGCCTTCTGCAGGGGGAGTGAAAGGCTGGTGGGCCACCCTGACCCTCCGGGTCACTGGCACCTTGGTCTGTAGACATCTTGCTCTCATCTCTGCCTGTCCTCACATGGCCGCCTCCACCTCTGTCCTGTCTTCTGATACTTGAAAATGCAGAGCATCAGGAAGTCGGGGACTGAAGGGACCGGCCCTGCAGCAGAGCCTGGGTGCAGCATGCAGCGCAGGGCAAAGGCCCTGGGGCAGGGCCCAGCCCTGTGGGCTGGAGGCAAAGCGAGGAGCCTGTATGGCTGGGTCAGAGGGAGGGCGACACAGGAGGGGGTGGGCAGTTATGCAGGGCCCAGTGGGCCGTGGAAGGATTCGGGTGTGTTCCACAAGTCATGAAAGGCACAGGAGAGTTCTAGGCAGTGCTGACCCCCAGGCCTGACCGCAGCCTGGTATGGCGAGGGCCACTCACCACCGCACAGGGGGAGGCTGAGGTTCAGAGTGGGAGTGACTTGCCGGAGGTGACTGTGGTGGCTTTAAAGCAAGTCCTCATCCCTGGATCTTCCTCTCCAAGTGGAGGGGCCAGTTCCCCTCCTGTGGCAGGGCTGCACTTGGTGTCTGGCTGGTGTCTTTGGGACCAGGGACATGTGTGGCTTCAGCAATTAGGTTCAGAGGTCTCATAGCTTCTCCTGGCTGTGCAGCTGGCCACAGCCTCCTAGGGACCCTAGCAAGGCCAGCTGGTGAGTGGTGGGTCCCTGGCTCAACCTGGAGGTGGAAGCAGCGTCCTTCTCAGCTCAGGACATCCTGGCAGCAGGGGTCACTAGCATGATCTGTGGCCACTCTGCTCCCACAGCTCCTGCCTGGGAGGATATGAGACTCCACTCTGGGACAACTGTCCCCTGCAGAAAGACCCTGGCTGTCAGCCAGGGAGGCTCTTCCACCTGGCAGCCCAGTTGCCGCCACCCTGTGGGGGAGGTGAAGAGCGCCCCCTAGGGTCGCCTGTGACCTAAGCATGGGCCCAGGTGAGCCAAGGCTCCGGGCTCCTGGGGAAGGAAGCCGGCAGGAGAGAGGCGCAGAGGAAGACGACGAGGACGACGAGCGACTCCTTGCGTGGGTCGCTGCGCTGGGCGGGACTCCCCCCACTCCCCCGACCCTCCCGGCGCGTCCGAGTCTGCTTGGGACACTTCTGCGAAGCAATTCCCGGCCTCCGAGCTGGCGTGCCTGGACGGGCGCATGGCGAAGCAGGGCGGGGAAGCCAGGCTCCCCGGACGCTGCCCCCGAGCTGAGAGCCTGGCACCGGGGACACGGAAGCAGCTGACACCGGCGCCAGTGGAGCTCGCGGCAGGGCACCGCCTCTGCTTTCGGCAGCCTCAGGGCCGCAGCTTAGGCTGGGCGGAGGTGACGGCTTCCACGCCGGGGGAAGGTGCGCCCTCCGCACGCCCGCCGCGCCTGGGGTGGGAAGCCGGCCTGGCCCAGGCCTCGCCCAAACCAGCTGCTCGCTGAAGCCCTGGCCTTTTCCTGGCACTGAGGGACAGAACCCGGGGGCGCTCATCCACTGGGCCACATCCTCTGCCCTTTGCATTCTTTCTCTTGAGACACTAAACAAGTTGCCGAGGCTGGCCTCAAGTTTACGAGCCTCCTCTCTCAGCCACCCGAGCTGCTGGCATGACAGGTGTGGTGTGGGCCACCATGCCCCTTCTCCGGGCTTTGATTTGGTCTTTACGGCTGTTTCCTCAGCCGACAGTGTCCCTGCCCCAGCCTTTGCCGAGCCCATGCACTGTCTGCTGCTGGTGTTTCTCTAACAGCATTAAATCTTAACGTGGCCGTATTCTAAAATGCAGAATAAAATAGAAACAATACCTATAAAAATGCAGGATGGTAAAATTGATATAAATATAAAAATAAAATATTTTATATAATGTGCTTTTTTTTTTTTAAAGACAAGGACAGTGAAAGAGAATCAGTTTTATTTAGTTTTTCAAGTGTCTTTTGTTCCTCCAACACTTCATTGTGTACGCGGTGCTGGGGTTCCCGAACCCATGTCCTTGTGCATGCCAGGCGAGCGCCATAACTGCCAAGCCACCGCTCCAGCCCCATAATGTGTTTTTGTTATATTAGACAATAATATGAATCAAATGCAAATCTCCCTAGGCCAGATCTGGCCCTCACTCTGTTCTTATAAATAAAGTTGTTTTGTTTTGTTTTTTTAAAGAGAGAGGGACAGAGAGAGAGAGAGAATCAATTTTATTTAGTTTCCCATGTGGCTTTCATTGCTCCAACACTTCGTTGTGTATGTGGGTACTGGGGTTTGAACTCCCATCCTTGCACATGCTGGGCAATTGCGGTAACGGCTGAGCCATCGCTCCAGCCCCACAAATAGTTTTACTGGCATGCTGACATGCCTGCTTGTGCCCTAATCATATCTGGCAACCTTGCCCACAGTGACAGTTGACCTTGTGCCCTGGAAACCCACAAATATTGCCTGTTGGGCCATCCAGCCCCACAGTTCCCACTCTGGGTCCCAGAGGTCTCCCCGGGCAGGAGGTCATAATCTCTAGGCCCACCCTGCCTGCAGCTCCCTGGCTGTGGCCACCTGAGCCTCCACCAGGCCATGGTGGCCAGACCAGCGCAGGATTCACCGAGAGCAGCAGACATCACTTGCCAGGCCTTGGGCTGAGCTGTTGTGCAGACTCCCTCGCCCCGGCTCCCTGTGCAGTCTGGGTCCACGCCAGTTCACATGTGTTTATGGAGCACCTACTGCTCACCAGGTTCTGGGGTAGGCACCGGGGCCACAGCAGTGAAGAAAAACGGAGTCCCCACTCATAACAGTGACCCTCTTCAGACATGGGGTGACAAGAGATTAAATGTACGTAGAAATAATAAGAAAAAAAAACCCAGCAGGTCACAGTGGTGCACACCTATGATCCCAGCTACTCAGGACACTGAGGCAGGAAGATTCAAAGTTCCAGGCCATCCTGGGCAGCTTGGACCTAGCCTCAAGATAAAACAAAAGGGGCTGGAGTTGTGGCTCAGCTGTCACGGCGCTTGCCTAGCATGCACAAGGACGCAGGTTCAAACCCCAGGACCACATGCACAACGAAGTTTCTGAGAAACAAAAGCCACATGAAAAAAAACCTAAATAAAATTGATTTTGTCTTGCTCTCTTACTGCCCCTTTTTTTTTCCTGAAGAGAGGAGAGAGAGAGAGAGAGAATCAATTTTTATTGAGTTTTTCACATGGCTTTCGTTGCTCTGACCCTTAGTTGTGTACGTGGGTGCTGGGGTTTGAACCCGTGTACTTGCGCATTCCGGGCAAGCGCCGCAACCGCCGAGCCACTGCTCCAGCCCGTCCCTCTCTCTTTAAAAAATAAAAATCAAAAGTAAAATAAAAGCTCATTGGTGGAGCATGCACCAGGCTCTGGGTTCCATCCCAGTACTGCAAATTAAATAAAATAGAAACAGTAAACAGAATAAAAATGTAGCATGTTAATATAATAAGGATTTTACACAATGTATTTTCATCCGTAGGTACAGTAATAAAAGATAAATAAAATGAACACTCCTAGACATGGGGTAGCAGGGTAAGAACTAGAGGCTGAGGGCAGAGGGAGGCTTAGAGGCCTGCTCTTCACCCCTCTCGCTGTGCGGCAAGATACCCCCGAACACACTGGTTAAAGCAGATGTGCGGGTGCAGTTTACCCGGATGTCCCGTCACAGGGACTCTGGAAGCAGCAATTTAAACCTTGGGGCCAGGCACAAGACTCCTGCCTGTCATCCCAGCAGCTCAGGAGGCTGAGGCAGGAGGATTGCAAGTTCAAAGCCAGCTTCATCAACTTGGTGTGGCCCTAAGCAACTCAATGAGACCCAGTATCAAAATTAAAAATAAAAAGTGCCAGGGGTGTGACTCAGTGGTTAAGCGTGCCTGGGTTCATGTGCTGGTACCAAATACACACGCAGATGGAGGGGGGGCTGGCATGTGTCAGTTGTGCGCTACTCAGGAGGCTGAGGTGGGAGGGTCACTTGAATCCAGGAGTCCAAGACCTGTCTGGGAAACACAGTGAGGTTCCATCTCCAAAAATCAAAACCACTGGGCAAGGCTGGGCAGTGGCTCCGTGGCCAGCACCTCCCCATCCCGCATGGGTCCTAGGGTCCCAGGTTGCATCTCCAGCACGGGGTGGGGTGTGGGCAAGAGCAAGGAGAGTGAGAGGTCATTCAGCTTCCTGTTCAATCACTGGGCTCTTCAGGGCTCCAGGCTGGAGGCTGCTGCCTGTGGTTCCTTGTCCACAAGGTCATTGCCCCGCTTGTTCCCAAAGCCAGCAAGAGAGGACAGAGTCTCCCTGTACCATCCAGCACCTCTGCAGGACCCTTTGGTTAGGAGCAAGTCCCGCTCCTGCCTCACTCAAGCTGGGGACTGTGAGCACAGTAGGGAGCCACTGAGGGTCACCTGAGGGCCTACATCCAGACCCCACTTCCTGGTGAGCTTCACAGGCATTTAGCAGGTACCTATGTCACCCCCTGCTCCACTGCCCCTCCCTGTCTCTCCTGGGACCAGTTCTGACCTTTGCTGGGGCTCCTGGAGCTGAGCCAGGGGAGGGACAGGCGGATAGGCACATAGATGCATTGGGGTCTGTGCTCCCTGGCCTGCCCCCTCTTCCCAGCCTGCCCCTCCCCCAGTGCTGCTGACAGTGCCCCTTCCCACCAGCTCTGCAGCTGTCATCTAACCCAGGAGCTGTCAGGCCTCATCAGAAATCTCCTCCATCAGCTCCCCTGGGGCAGCCCGGCTGCTGTGGCATCAGCAGCATGGAGCCCCCCGCCCCATGCACGGGAGCCACTTTGGCCACCTGAGTCCCAGCCTCCAGAGGAGGAGCGCCCACTTCCCAGGTGCCCCCAAGGCCCAGGCGGGTGCTATTACTGTCACTCTGGACTGGAGGAGAGGCTCCTTGGACCAGGGCTGGTGGAGAGTGACAGAAGGGGTCAGACACTGACCTGGATGGAATCTGCTAGACTCTGAGGCCAGCTTGCCTCACGGTGCTCCAAGGCGCCTTTGGGGACAGGACCAGAGCCTTTGGGGTTAAGGCTGCTCCTCTGCCATTAGACCCTGAGCCCAGGAGAGCAGTCACATACTCCATCAGACTGGGTGCTTCAGAGAAGAGGGTCGCATCTCCTCCATCAGACTGGGGGTTTCTCTGGAGAGACCCTGAGTTAGCACGATGCTGAAGAAGTCAGGGCTGAGAGGGGCATGGTGGCCGCACCTGTCGTCCCAGCCACTGGGGGATGACAAACTTGAGGCCAGCCTTGGTGGCTCAGTGAGCACTTGTCTCGGAGTAAAACAGGAAGGACTGATGTGTAGTTCAGCGGTTGAACACGACCTGGCTCCCATTCCAGCCCAGAAAATGGAAGGAAGGAAGGGAAGGAAGAGGGGGGAAAGGCAGGGTGCGTCCCCCTCCATCAGGTTAGGAATTTCTCTTTCTTTTCTTTTTTTTTTGTTAAGAGAAGGCTCGGCGGTTACAGCACTTATGGGTTCAAATCCCAGCACCCACGTACACAACTAAGTGTCAGAGCAACGAAAGCCAAGCAAAAAACTCAATAAAAATTGATTCTCTCTGCCTTTCTCTCACACTGTCCTTCTCTCTTAAAAAAGAGGGGGGGTGTTGGGGATTTAGCTCAGTGGCAGAGCACTTGCCTAGCATGCGCAAGGCCCTGAGTTCCGTCTTCACCCCTGGAAAAAAAAAAGAGAGAGAGAGAGAGCAAGAGAGGGCGAGGATGTGGGTTTGAACCCCAGCACCATGTACACAACTAAGCGTTGGAGCAACAAAGGTCAGATGAAGGACTAAATAAAATTGATTCTCCCCTGCCTCCTCTCTCACTGTCCTGCTGGCGGGGACCCAGAGCAAGGCCCATGCTCCACAGCAGAGCTGTACCTCAGACCCTGAGGGGTGGGAACCATTTCAAAGCACAAAGCAGCACCCAGAGGAGAACGGCAGCAGCAATCACCAAGAGAGGCTGCTATTCTCCCATTTCCAGGTGAGAACCCCACCTGCACTGCCCAAGGTCAGCTGAGCTTCGAAGCCAGATGACAACCCTGAGCCCCTTGCACCCCGGAGAAGCCCCCATAGCTGCCTCTCGACCTCCAAAGGAAGCAGGCCTCCACTGCTCCCCAACCTCTCGCCCTTATCCACAGTGCCCGCTCCCCGAAGCCCTTCCCAGCCCTCCTCTCCCAGCCCAAGAGGTGGTGTCTCCTTCAAGGTCACAGGGCATCAGACACAGCCCGGCCCGCTGCCCTCTGCGCCACCCCGCCCCTGCTCCCCCCTCGGGGCGGGGGCTGCCCGCAGCTGCGCGCTCCGCAGCGCAGGGAAGTCAAACGCCGTTTGATTCTGCCCCGGGGCCTCTAATTGCTATTCCTGCCGCAGACTGTAATTAGAAAGCCCCTTTCAAATATTTATACCTCACGCGCAGCCTATTTATCTGACGGAGCCGGGGCTCGGATTTGATGAGCTCTGTCAACAACTCATCCCAGAGCCAGGAATTGCCTGGCGGCTGACAGAAAACAGGACAATTACCCATCGAGCTCTCCGGTGGTCTCTGGGGACGCTGCCCTGTCACCAATCAGTGAGGGTGGGGTGGGAGGGAGCGCGGGACGCGGTGAGCTGCAGGGGGAGGAAGGCGTTCAACAGGTGCATGCTGGGGCACAGATGGTGCAGGAAAGGTGGACGTGTCCAGACCCCGCTGCCATCTGGGACTTTGCCCATTGGCTCCAGGCCTCAGTTTCCCCTCTGTAAAACGAGGATCCTGGATAATAACTCACTCACTTCTGGCAATCCTTCCTGGGGCTCTCTGGATTCTCCCATCAGAAGCCCCAATTCTTGACTGAGGGAACGCAGGGGCTACTGAAACTCCTAGGTGGCACCCATCCTGCCCCAGGCACAGGCAGTGCCAGGGCCCCGTCCCTCCTGACACCCTCACTCCAGTCAATAAAGGGAGCCCAGCGAGCCCCTCACCCCCAGACAACTGCCGCTGCCAAAAGGCATCAGGACAGGAAGCCCCCTCTCACTTCTTCCCCCCTCAGCCTCCCGCCCCAAAGCCACAAAGGGACAGACGCAGGGCCACCAGACAGGCACTGATACCATCTCTCTCACCCGGGCAGCTGCCCCAACCCCTCCTCCGCACACAATTGGTCCCCTGGGGAGGAAGAGAGCCCGGCCCTCTTGGGGGAGGGGAACCAGGTCCTCTCCTCCCCTACCTCCCGCGTTCCCTGGCGGCGGCCGTATCAGCTTTAGCCAGTGACCCCCGACAATTTCCACACCCCCAGTTTCCTGGCCAGTTTCGCAGCTAAGATACCGGTTGATTTCGAGCCTCAGCGTGGTCACTCGCGTCCCGCTCCTGGCCGATCTCGCCCTTTCTGGCGGTCAAGTCCGGCCCCGCTTCGCGCTCGATTTCGCAGCGGCGCTGCCTCCGCCTCCCCTGCCCTCCCGCGCCCGCGAGCTGTCAGCCCCGGGCCGAGCCCACCGCCCGCGCACATCCTGCTTCGGCCAACCTCGGTCCTCCGGGTCGTGTCCAGCTGCCGCGGCCTCGGGCCCAGCGACTCCCGCGCCCCCTGGCCCCCTGCGCCTGGCTCCCCCTCCCCAGGACAGCTGAAGGTCTCAGTCACCTCCGAGGGGCGCGCGGGGGAGAGGAGGGGCGGAGAAAGCCTGGGCGCTTCTGCCCAGGACGCCGCCCGGGGCGGGCAGGGACCCGGGCGTCCTCCAGCGCGCCCCCTCCCCAAAGTCCCACCTCCCGGCCGCGCGCCGCCGGCGGCGCGTAGAGTCCCCGAAAGCTTGAACGCGGATTGCAGGAGGTTTTTATTTCCCTTTGTGCGGGTGGCTGGGTCCGGAGCGAGGCTGCCGGCCTGGGACCTAGGGATTAGGGCTCCCCTCAGCGCGGCGAGGAGCGCAACAAAGGATGGACCGAGACAGGGTCGCGGTCCCCACCGCAACTTCGCGCTCCGTGCCGGAGCCCCTGGGGACCCGGCCAGCTGCGCTGAGAACCTAGGCGTCCAGCGGAGCCAGGGCTGGGGCGTCCCCCGCAGCGCCATCCCCGACCTCGGACCCCAACAGGGGACCGGAGCCCCCCCCCCCGAGGCGGCGCGAGGCGGAGCCGCCACCCGCTCGCGAAAGCGCGCGACTTTCCGCGGATGCCCCTCGCCCTGGCCCGACGACCCTGCTCTCGGCACTCAGGGACGTGCGGGGCACCTCTCTCCCCAGCGGCCCTGCCTGAGCCGAGCTAAGGTGGGCGTCCTCCTCCCTCGTCTGCCTCTTTCTCTCGCTCCTCTTCTTTCCCCTGTACCCACGCGGAGCCCCACCAAGGGGCACGCGGGCTTCCCCCTCCTTCTCCTCCTCCTAGAACGAGACCCAGGACAGGGCATGCGGGAGCCCCTCTGATAGCTGCCAGGTTCGTGGTGACACGCGCCCAAATGGCCAAGTGGCTTCGCGACTACCTGAGCTTTGGCGGTCGGAGACCCCCTCCGCAGCCGCCCACCCCGGACTACACAGAGAGCGACATCCTGCGGGCCTACCGGGTGCAGAAGAGCCTGGATTTCGAGGACCCCTATGAGGATTCCGACAGCCGTCCAGAGACGGAGCCCGGGAGCCCCGGGGAGGCCAAGAGCCCCGAAGACTCCAAGTTTGACTCTCCCAAGCACCGGCTCATCAAGGTGGAGGCCGCAGATATGGCCAGGGCCAAAGCCTTGCTGGACAGCCCCGGGGAGGAGGTGCGTGTCTGGGCAGCCCAGGGAACACCGGGCGGGGGTCAGGCTCTCCTAGAGCAGGGTGATTTATGCTCGATCCCAGGGTGGACAGGGCACCAGATCCCTCACGCAGGCTTTGCATGGTGCCGCTGCGCTCCTGGGGGTGGGCGACCCCCAGCCCTGCCTGTCTCCTTTCCTCTCCTGGAACCCCCTCTTCTGAGCTTTCCTCTTGGCCTCTGGTTCCAAGCAAGGGCTCCCTTGCCAGGCTCTCAACTCCCTCCCGCTTTGCCCTGCCTTCCTACTTAATTCCCATTTTACTAAAGCGGAAGCTGAGGCTTGCAAAAGTGACTCGCCAGGTCAAGGTCAAAGGGCTCAAGCAGGTTAAGACTTGAACCTAGAGCTGCCTCCAGTGCCCTGCCCGCCCTTCTTTTCAGTCCTTTTCGAGGACTGGGGAGCCAACCCCAGAGCCTCAGCAGACAATGGCTCACCAAAGTTCTGTTGGGTGGTAGTTAAGAGTACAAGGGAGGTAAGAGGAGACCAGAATGCAGGGAAATCACAAGCTTGGGATCAAAGGACCTCATACTCACCAGCTGTGTGACCCTGCCCAAGTCACTTACCCTCTCTGGGCCTTGGTTTCCTCATCTCTGAAACAGGACTGTGTACTTGCTGAGTGTTGCTTTTGCAAGTAAACACACATAAAGCATTTGGAACAGGGCTAGTGAATGATGCAGGTTGAGAAGGGAATTATTAAGGGAAGCAGGTGGTTGTGTTGGAAAGCGTCGGAACAGAGGGAGGATGTCAACAGAGCAAGCTGGCATCTGTAATATCACCAAGCCGGGCATCTGGGGCTAGCTCTGCCTCTCTAGCCCTCCCCTTCCCTCTTTCCCCAGCTGGTAGCCAACACTGAGTATTCCGACCCCTTTGATGCCCAGCCTCATCCGCCACCCCCAGATGATGGCTACATGGAACCCTTCGATGCCCAGCGGGTCATAAGTGGTGAGTGAGCAGGACTGGGAAGGTGGCAAGGGCCCACTGGGGGTGGGAGCTGACCAGTGTCCTTGGCCTCCCAGAATTGCCAGCTAGGGCCGTGCAGCTGTATGACACTCCCTATGAAGAGCAGGACCAAGAGTCGCAGAGGCCTCAGCAGAGCCGGCTGCCCCGGGAGGATGAACGGCCAGCAGATGAGTATGACCAGCCCTGGGAGTGGAAGAAAGGCCACATCTCCAGAGCCTTTGCAGGTGCCTGTGAGCCAGACCTCTGCATGCCCCATGCCTCCATTCCTCAGCTAAGCAGGCTCTGCTGCAAGTGCAAAGCAGAGCCCAGTCACCTGCCACCTGGGTAGTTCCTCAATTCTCACTAAAATGTGAATGGCTGACAGCCACAAGCTCTCCCCAGGAGAAACTCCATTTACCTTGCACGCTGAACGGTCTGTTAAAGTGAGATGGAACTTAGCTCAGTCTGCTCAGCACAGTGCAGGGAGAGGAAATGCGCCTTTGGTGCCACACTACACCTGGATTTGGGTCACTTACTTGGACAAGTCACCAAGTCTCAGTTCCCTTACCTGTAAAATGAAGGTCATCGCAGGACCTGCTGAACAGGGTTCTTGTAAATCAAAAGCTGGAATGGGCTCAATGACACAAGAGCTGTTGGACCAGAAGGGCGGGATTGCTTAACAGCTGTGGACTTGGGGGCAATACGTAGCTAAATTGTGTGAGCGTGACTGAGTCTCTGAACCTCAGATCCCCTTCTATGAAATGGATAACAATAAGATCAGCTGTAAGAAAATATATGTCAGGCTGGATGTGGACTCAGGAGGCTGATGCAGGAGAATCACAAGTTGGAGGTAACTTCGTGAGAGACTGTCTGAATAATAATAATTACTACTACTAATAATAATAAAAATAATTAATAATAAATAAAATAGGGCAGGCTGGGAAGACTGTGCCCAAACGACTTCATTCCAAAAGCCAAAAGCCGTATGCCTGGGAGTCTGCTTGGGACTCAAAACTTTGGTCTACTTGCCTTTATATTGGGGGTGATTTCCAGATTGAAGATTTGGCCCAAATTAGGACAGAACCCGAGGGAGCTGAGGACTAAGTGTGGGTAGTGGGGAACTTCCAATCTGTCCCCTCTAATCACACCCCCTGCTCTCGGATTTGTGGCTGGAGCTGCAGCCACGCCTCTTCCAGGCCGCCAGATTTACAAATGACCACACCCCTTTCTTCTGAAAGCCAGTTGGTTGCTCCTGTGCCAATCCTTCCCCGGTTTAGCCTAACTCCTCCTTTTCTGAGCTCTGATAGGTTGTTCAAAACTGGCACCGCCTCCCTAATTAAACTCCATTGGTTGATTCTGCCCCGCCACTTGAGGTCGACAAGTTTAACCCGTTCCTCTCTAACCTTCCGCTTGCAGTGCAGTTTGACAGCCCAGAGTGGGAAAGGACCCCGGGCTCAGCCAAGGAGCTCCGGAGACCCCCACCGAGAAGCCCCCAGCCCGCAGAGCGAGTGGATCCCGCCCTGCCCCTGGAGAAACAGCCGTGAGTGAGGGAGCTGAAGGACCCACAGTAGGCTCGGACTTGCCAGATGGAAGTTTTCCTTTTTAAATTTGTGATTATTCTTGGTACCAGGGTTTGAGCCGGTGGAGCTGTACCACCGAGCTACATCCCCAGCTCCCCTCGACCCCTGACCCCTGGCTTTAAGCTTTGAGACAGGGGCTGCTCGGTTGCAAAGGCTGGCATTGAACTTGCGGCCGGCCGGCCTCCTTGGTGTCTCAGGCATGCGCCACCACACGGGGCAGGCAGTTTTCTTTCCCGTCTGGCAAGAGTTTGGATTCGTTCCGTTGTTGACTTCATTCCTTCTGCTACTCATTGGGCACTGGTGTTTGCTTGTCCCAGACTCCCAGTTAGGCATCGAACTGGAGTAGATGTGTCAGGTTCTGGGTTCGAATCCCTGCTCCGCATCCCCTGCTGTGTGGCCTGGGTCAAGACATTCAGCCTCTCTGTTCAAAACTCCCAAGAAGATGCCTGGCTAACCTGATAACAAAGACAGAAATCCTCCTCACCCCCAGAATGTGCAACAGGAGGAGCAGGTTGGGTGTGCTCCCAACTTTGGCCAGGAGTGTGGGAGCACAGAGAGGATCAGGGTCTTCTATGTGTCCCTCCAGCCCGGGTGCTCCTTGAGGGACTCTGCAAGCCCCAGGGCCCATTCGTTGCCATCACATCCAAGCCCAGACCTCTGCGGAAGACAGGAGGTGCTATCTAAACTAGGGCAGAGTGTGACTCCTTCAGTTTTCAGAAGTCAACAATCCGTGCTCCTGCCTTTGACACTCTGATGTCAGTTGTTCACCTGTTCTTATTTTGTTTTGTTTTTTTAAAGAGAGGACAGTGAGAGAGAGAGGGAGAGACAGAGAGAATCAATTTTTATTGAGTTTTTCACGTGGCTTTTGTGGCTCTGACAGTTGTGTACGTGGGTGCTGGGGTTTGAACCCGTGCACTCGCGCATGCCAGGCAAGCGCCGTAACTGCTGAGCCACCGCGCCAGCCCCTGTTCACCTGTTTTTAAAGAAAAATATTAAGCACAGAATGGTGCAGGGGTGGGGTTACAGGATGTGGCAAAGCTGGCGAAAGCGGGTTTTAGGGGCAGCGGCTGGGGACAGTGGGGAGACAGCCCAGGGAGGCTGCCCAGATCAAGGCAAGCTGGGGGTGTAGCTCAGGTCCAGCGCTTGCCTAGCCTGTGTGATCCCCTTGGACTCCATCCCCAGCACTGTAGAAAGAAAGAATTAAAAACAAACAAACAAAAAAAGGAGGTGTCACGACACCTGTCAGTGAAAACACAAGGAATTTTCTGGCTTGGATGTCATAAGACCTTGCATCTGCAGGCCCTACCTGTCCCCAGGGTGTGTGGGAAGGGGCATAGCTCCTCAGGAGATTCTGAGACCTCTGCCCTCCCTGAAGGTGGTTTCACGGACCGCTGAGCCGGGTGGATGCTGAGAACCTCCTGTCTCTCTGCAAGGAAGGCAGCTACCTTGTGCGACTCAGCGAGACCAGCCCCCAGGACTGCTCCCTGTCCCTCAGGTGAGACCCCAGCCTCGCAGGGACTGAAGGTCACACTGGGATTAATGAGGTGGGAACAAGCCCCGGTGGGTGTGATGGCCACAACTGTAATCCCAGCGACTCAGGAGACTCAGGAGGCTGAGGCAGGAGGATGGCAAGTTTGAGGTCAGCCCTCATTTGTGTCTGTTACAGACCACAATCTCAGAGTGGCCTTGTGAAGCATTTTGCTACCCTTAGGATTTGAAATGTCTAATTATGAAATGCTCCCAAAATTCCAACTAGAAATGTGAGGCCCAGGTATAAAAGGACAAGAGGAGAAGGGGGCTTTGGAGACAGAGTCAGGCTCTGACTCTGAACTTTCCATCTGTGTGGCCTCAACTGATCGCTCCATCTGTCTGGGCCTGGGCTCTATCCGCAGGCACAACAAAAGCGTCCCCATCCGGGTGGCACTGTGATGATAAATTTAAAAAATTGTTTTTGAAAAAGTGTGGAGAACTGCCTGGGAAGCAAGCGGTGATTAGTCACCATGATAAGATGGTTTAGGGTTCTAGATCATTCTGCTCCCTGGGGAGTGACTAGAAGGAGCCCAAAAGCGGGTGGGTCAAGCGTCAGGAAGTTAGAAGAGAGAACAGGGAAAGTCTAGGGGTGTTGGAGTGAGCCAGGAGAGGTCCTGGGGGCCCCCATGAGGGTCAGTCGAGCAGTTGCTCAGTTCCTGGCCCTGTCCTGGGTGCTGGGGCTCTGGCTGTACCAAGTCGGTCTCCGTGGGTGCCGGTGAGGGCTAGGAGGGTGGCACTGAGGCTCTCTGGACAGATGAAGTAGCCCCAGGAAAGCACGTGCAGGGGTGGGAATGTCCTGCCAGAGGCGCCTTTTGCAGCCTCCTGCTTGTTGGCTGAGGAGGAAGGAAGAGCTGCCTGCAGCTTGCACGGGTCCTAGATCCTGCAGAGGCCAGCGCTGGGTCTGCGAGGTCATCTGTGAACCCCGAGAGCTGGCTTGGGGGAAATGGAGAGCGCAGGGGTTCTAGGGGCTCAGGGCGCCTTTGTCCTCTGTTCCCCAGGAGCAGTCAGGGCTTCCTGCATCTGAAGTTTGCGCGGACCCGAGAGAACCAGATCGTGCTGGGGCAGCACAGCGGCCCCTTTGCCAGCGTGCCCGAGCTGGTCCTGCACTACAGCGCCCGGCCGCTGCCCGTGCAGGGTGCTGAGCGCCTGGCTCTGCTCTACCCGGTGGCCACCCAGAGCCTGTGACGGAGCCCCGCCCGCCCGCGGCGAGGGCCCGGCAGCCCGGGCTGTCAACTGGAGGAGGGGCGGGGGAACAGGTGGCCAGGCGCTCCCCCCACGCCCCCTGCCGGGTTCGGGGGCCGCGCCAATAAACGAGTTACTGTCTGTCCCCAGCGTCCTTTCTGGCTGCAGGGAGGAGATGGGGAACCGCGCCCCTGCAGCCTGTTTCTTCCTCTGAAATGGCCACCGCAGATGGCCAGTGGGCCCTGGGAGAGTCCCAGCATCACGCAGAGGTGCCCGCCCCTTGGAGGGTGGGGGGAGACCGAGGCCCTGGGCTGGGGCAGAGCCCTCCCAGCTCTATGTCTTGGGGTCCCCGCTGGGGTTGCAGCCCGGGTCTTACACAGAGCTAGAGCAGTTCAGGGTGACGCCTGGGGGCAGAGAGTGGAGGGGGCGGCTCCCGGGCCAGCCCTGCCCCCTCCTCAGCCTGGCTGCGGCCAGATCTGCAGAAAGGACAGCTGTCCCCATGGAAACAGCAGCAGTGGGGGAGGGGAGCGCGCCCAGCTGGTGTCATTCCAAGGTGACAATCTGGTTGGGGGCCTGCAGGCTGGTGAAAGCGGGAGCCCCGACCTCACCCTGCACTCCAGCGCCCCCTCCCCCAGGGGCGAGAACAGGAGGGGAAGGGGTCTCCCAGCCCTGGGCACTGCTTCCAGGACCCGCATCGCTCCCTGCTCCTGCACGGGTGTCTACAAGAATGTGGGGTTGCCACGCGGCCCTGGCCCTGGCCTCTCCAGCCATCCCTGGGGGCACTGGGAGCCCCAGATGGCCACTCGAATGTCCTTAGGTCTCCCAAATCGCCACAAACTCGAGCTTTGCTCTCTTCGAAATCCTTTATTGCTCGTCCTGGGGCCCAGGGCCTCCTCCTGAGCCTCAGGAGGCTGGGGGCTGCTGGGCGTCTCTCCGGCTGGGAAGGGGTACTTGCCCCTGTAGTTACTGGCCAGGTCGCTTTGGGTCTCCACGGGTCTCGACTCCTCTTCCTGGCCAGGGCTTCCCAGGGGGGCCTGGGCAGGGAGAGACCCTGAGGGTAGAGATGGGGTGGTGGGGCCTGGGGCTGGGGCCAGGTTTGGGGGCCAGACACGGCTGGCGGCCAGCAGACTGGGCGGGAGAGGTCGAATAGCCCAGGTGACCTTTCTGGGTCACCTCTTCGGGGGAGTCCAGCACCTTCCCTCCTCCAGACCAGGCCTCATTCCTCCTCTGTATGACACGCGGTCGATACAGGACGTTGCAGTAGAATGGACTTCCTAGGGGGAGGTGACACAAATGCAGGGTGACAGTCACTCAAGGGAGGCTGCCGCTCTCTGGCTCTCTGGAGCTCCATCTCTGAAGGGCAGGGGCGAGGGGGCCGCCTCTCCACGCCTCCCTCCTTGCGCAGGGCGGAGTGCGCGGCACCGCCGGGCAGCATCGCTAGCGGATCCCGGCGGTCCCCGCGGGACCTGCGCGCTCACCCGAGTCCTGCGCGCTGCGACGGCGGCAACTGCTCCAGATCCCCGCGCCGAGCGCCACCGCGGTCACGGCCGCGCCCCCGGCCACCAGCAGCGCTAGGAGGAGACCTTGGGGGAGAGGGGGCGGGCTGAAGCCGCGGCGCGGAGCGCGGGGCGGGCTGGGCGAGGGACGCGCGGGGCTCACCTGGGAAGCCGGGGGTCGAGCTGGTGTTTACGTGGGGGCCATCTGCAGGGAGGAAATCCGTGTCCAGGGAGGGCAACCGGCCTCCCGCACCCTCCGGAGGGTTAGCGGGACCTCGGCGTTCTTGCTCCCCCCAGGCTGTGAGGGTTCAGGCAGGGGTTCCCTGGGAACCTCTGCGTCCTCTTCTGAACACCCAGGGTATTCTTGCAGGGTCGTTGGGCAATAACCGAATACTGGGGGTTTTATCATGAGCTCCATCGCTTATCAGGAGAGCCTCCCCCGGGTTGGCCCCCTCCATTCCCCCTGAGCCCACCTTTCTCATGAGGCCCACCACACTCACGGCTTCTGTTTTGAACAAACCCATTTTACAGATAGGGAAACTGAGGCTCAGAAAGTCTATGCCACTTGCCTGGGATCCCATACCCAGGTAGCAGTAGGGACCAGTTTTGAACAAAGGCCTTGCTCTCTTCTGTTTCAGAGAAGAACATGTTTACACCAATCTGAATATTTGCCTTGCTGAATGAGCATCATCATAATAAAACTTCATATTTTTTTTCTTTTTTTTAATTTTATTTTTGAACAACCTTACAAGATTTTAACAAAATAATATAAAATTTGTATAAAATGTGTAAATATTCTGGATAAAACTTCATATTTATTGATCATTTACTGTGTCCCAGACCAGTACTAAGGACTTTAGAGGCAACCACTCTAAATTCACCCAATCAGGTTAGGAAAGCGAGATTGGCTGTGTCTTGACAGCTGAGGGAACAGGCACAGAGATGTCAAAGTCACTTGTCCAAAGTCACACAGCATGTCAATGAAAAAAATAGTGGCTCTAATCCAGGTCTGTTTAATTGGCGTAAACCCCAGCCAAAAGCTCTGCATGCTATGACTAAGATAAGGTCCAGCACCCTCAGCCTCCTCGCCTTGCAGGGTCTGAGGCTGGCAGGTGGTCCCTGGAGGCTGCCAAGCCATTGTTCCCAGATGGAGAAGCCAGCTGTGTAGAGCTGGACGGGGTCCCTCACAGCTGCCATGGCGCAGCCTGGTGCCCTGTGACTCGCCTCTGCTAATTGGTAATTGCCCCCCTTCAAGGTGGAGGGGTGGGGACAGCCACTCAGCCACAACACCAGCTGTGGCAGGCATGCACCTTCCCCAGCTGGAGAGAAAAGGGCTTCTTCTGGGGCCTTGAGCCGGGATGGGAGCTGAGCAGGCAGCTGAGGCTGGGGGTGAGCACTGAGGGTGGGAGCCGGGTGCTGTGGGCTGGGTCTACCCCTGCCCCAGTGGTCCCCGCAGGCGGTCTCATGGCAGAGTGGGGGTGTGCCAGCTGGGCTGGGGGCAACAGAGCCACATCCCTGTTTTCCACAGGACCCTGGCTCTCTCTCGGCCTCAGCCTTCTCATCTGTAAAAAGGAGCAGCCGGCTTTGCTGATCCTCCTGGCTTCAAGAGTTGATGACTTGGGGGCGGGAGCAGTGGCTCCGTGGTTGCGGCGCTTGCCTGGCATGTGCAAGTACAGGGGTTCAAACCCCAGCACCCAGGTACACAACTAAGTGTCGGAGCAACGAAAGCCACGTGAAAAACTCGATAAAAATCGATTCTCTGTCTCTCTCTCTGTCTTTTTCTCTTTAAAAAAAAAAAAAAAAACAACTCACCAGTTTCTTCTTAAAAGGCAGATATTAAAAAAAAAAAAAAAAAAAGACAAGCAGCCCTGTTCATAGTAGCCTGAAGCTGGAAGCTACCCTAATGGTCAACCGGAAACCGAGTACGTGGTCTCACGTGGGGAATACTCTACAGCAAGGAAAAAGGACCAGAGCCATGCACATCACTAAGGTGAATTTTACAGAGGTCATGTTGAGTGAAAAAAGTGAAACCTGAAAGGACACACACGATGGATCCATTTAAGTGAAACACACACCAGGCACAACAGAGCTGTGCTCTGAGTGTGATGCGAAGGCTGGGGTTAAAACCTAAGCTAAAATAAAACTGAAATGCAAGTCCCTTCCTTTCTCTGCAGCGTGATGGTAATCAGCAAGAACATTTTTTTTTTCAATTTTAAAGACAGACAGGGACACTGAGAGAGGGAGGGGGAGAGAGAATCAGTTTATTTAGTTTTTTTCATGTGGCTTTTGTTGCTCCAACACCCCTTTTCGTATGTGGTGCTGGGGTTTGAACCCACATCCTTGCACATGCCGGGCACTGCTCCAGCCCCAAGGTCTCTTTAAGGAGAGGACTACCTCGCTGGGAAGCCGGTCTCCCTCAGCAGCTGTCCCTTCTCATCGCCTCTGCTTCTGTAAATCTTGCTCTCTGCCAAGACCCTTCACGCAGCCCCAGCTACTGGAGACACCTGCCCCGCACGAGCTCCATCCCTAAACCACAAATCCTTGTAAGAGCTGATGTCGTGTGGGAGAGCCTAGAAATAGTGTGGAAAGCTGTGAATCAGTGCTCAGGATCTGGAGTGGGGACCCTGCTGGGCTCGCTGGTGTAATGAAACCTGAGTTCTCCAAGCTCCACGCTCCCGGCCGGCCTTTGCCACCACGCGAGCAGTGAGGGGGCTCCAGGGCACCCCTGGGGCTCTGGATCTTATGATTTTGAGCTGGGTGGTGGTGGATGCGTGGGTGAGCTGAGCTTTGTCCATGCACATTTCTTTGTAGGTAGAATTTTTCTACCTACCAGGGAATGAACCCAGGGGTGCTTAACCACTGAACCACATCCCCAGCCCTTTTTAAGCTTTAAATTGAGATAGGATCTCAATAAGTTGCTTAGAGCTTTCCTAAACTGCTGAGGCTGGCCTTGAACTTGTGATCCTCCTGCCTCAGCCTCCAGAGCTGCTGGGATCATAAGCATGTGCCACCACGTCCAGCTGTAGGAAGAACATGTTTTAACACTTCTTAAAAAGATTCTGGAATTGGGGCTGGAGCGGTGGCTCGGCGTTACTGCGCTTGCCCAGCATGCGCAAGTACACGGGTTCAAACCCCAGCACCATGTACACAACTAAATGTCAAAACAACAAAAGCCATGTGAAAAACTCAATAAAAATTGATTCTCTGTTTCTCTCTCACACACACACTGTCCTCTCTTTAAAAAAAAAAAATTAAAAAAAAAAGATTCTGGAATTATTTTGATCAAAATTCAGAATTATATGTTTTCAGGAACCTTCATGATTGTGATGTTCTGAGCAAGGTCAGAAAACCACAAGCTGTGGGCCACATTCAGCTTACCAGCTGTGTTTTTAAATAAAGTTTTATTGAAAGCCAGCCACGTCCATTCCTGTGTGGCTAGCCCTGCCCGTGGCCTTTATGGGTGGCCACGAATCTGCAGCAGATGCAGGCGCTCACGCACGCTGTCCCCTCGGTGGCCCTCCACGGAGGCTTGTCATGACCCGGCGTGGAAGAGGCCCCAGCGCCCGGGTGCTGGGCACTAGACCTGCACGTCCTTGCCTCACAGGGTCCCTGACCCCACTCAGTGAGGACTGTAGGGTGGACGTTTCTAGACTTTGAGAGTCAAGAGCCTCAGGGGTCCAGCCTCCCCTCCCCCGCCACATACCTGCGTCCACCAGGAGCCTCGTGCCACTGCCCTCCGCCCTGTCCAGCTCGGGAATCTCCACGGTGACCCGGCACACGTACTCCCCGCTGTCGTTGAAGCCCACATGGTCCAGCCTCAGGATGAGGTCCCCAGATGCCTGCCAGGACAGCTGTCCCCAGGGCCCGCGTATCCCTGGGTTGAGGCTGCTGTTGGTAACAAGCAGCTGGCACAAAACGTCCTTGTCCTTGGACCACTCCACACGGAGCCGTTCCCAGGCCTGGACTGAGGTCACCCGGCAAGCCAAGGTCACGTCGCTGCCCTGGCTGACCAGCAGCGACTTGGGCCTTTGCTCCACACTCAGGCTGGCGGCTCTCTGCAGGGCTGAAGGGCGGAGGGACCTTGTCAGTGCAGGATTGCAGGGATCACGCGGGATGGGGCTGGAGCCTGGGGACCCATCTTGAAAGGGGCACAACTGGGCCCACTCCCGCGGAGCTTCACGATGGACTCTGACCTGGCCATGTCCACACAAATACACCCGGCTCTAGACTGGGTGTGGTGGACATGGTCATAGCAGTGATCAAACCCCTGCCCTCCGGGGCCGAGAGTCTGGGGTGAGAGACATAGGAAGTCATGAAATGACACTGGCATTGGAGCAAGGGCACTGGGGAGGGGCAGAGGACAATGAGGGTGGCGTGGGAAGGGCTCTGCGGTGGTGGCCTTGAGCAGGGATGTGCAGGTAAAAGCTCAGTTCCAGGAAGGAGGTACAGGGACAGCAGAGGGTGCAGCCATGCAAAGGCCGTGGGGCAGGGCCAGAGCCTGAAGGCCGCAGGAGCCATGCGGAGGCCTCAGCAGCCCAGCAGAGTGGAAAGGGGATGAGGAGACCTGTGCACCCAGGGCACAGTGGACAGGGAGGGGCCTGGGCAGTCGCTCAACCGAAGAGTGCGAGGAGCTTAGGGGACTGGGAGAAGCAGGGGCCAACTTAAGCTTTTTCTTTTGTTTCCGTCATATTTTTGAGGTGCTGGGGGCGAAGCCCGGGCCTCGCTCACGTTAGCCAAGCCTCTACCACCAAATGCCAGCCCAGCTCTTCTGGTTTTTATCCTAGGACAGGCTCTCAATAAGTTGCTGCGGCTGGCCTCAGACTAGCCATCTGCCTGTGTCAGCCTCCAGAGTCCCTGGGAGGACAGGTGTCCACCGTTGGCCTCAGCCCAACTTAAGTTTTAACATTGAGGTCACCCAAGCTGGGTGTGGAGACTGAGGCAGGAGGATCATGAGTTTGGGGCCAGGCACAGCAACTTAATGAGTCCCTACCTCAAAATAAAAGATAAAGGGCTGGAGCGGTGGCTCAGTGGTTACGGCGCTTGCCAGGCATGCACGAGTACGCAGGTTCAAACCCCAGCACCACCAAGTACAGAACAAAGTGTCTGAGGAATGAAAGGCACATGAAAAACTAAATAAAAATTGCTTCTCTCTCTCACACTGTCCCTTCTTTCTTTCTTTCTTTCTTTCTTTTTTGACAGAATCAACTTTAGTTTTTCACGTGGCCCTCGTTGTTCTGACACTTTGTTGTGCTGGGGTTTGAACCCACGTACTTGTGCATACCAGGCAAGCACCACAACTTCTGAGCCACCGCTTCAGCCCCTGTCCCCTCTTTCTTAAAAAGATAAAATAAATAAAAAGGCCTGGGGATCTGGCTCACTGGATCCTGTCCTCAGAAAAGGAAAAGATCACTGCTGTGGGGACTCCCTGTGGTCTGGGGGCTCCAGGTGGGCCAGCCGGGAGAGGCCACACACGTTGGAGCCTGTGCCCCACACATGGGCACGGGCTGGGGGGTGGGAGGATAGTCTGTTCCCAGGTTTGTGCCTGTGAACCAGTGGCTGCCTTGGAGGCTAGTACTGGAAGAAGAAAGCCCAGGCTGGAGGCTGGGGTGGGCAGTGGGGGAGCTGCAGGGGTGGGGAGGGAGCCCAGGAACTCACCCCACAGCTGCAGCAGCAACACCCGTATGGAGCTTGCGGACCCCATTCCTGGCCCTGTGGCTGTGCCTCCCGACTGCAGTCCAGTTGCAGGCTCCCCTGACGCTCCACAGACTTCCTGTCCCCACCCCTGCCGCAGAGGCAGGGAGACACCTAGGGCGGCAGACATAGAGCAGACCTCTGTGTGTCCTGTGGCTCCAGAGCCAGCTTCCTGCCACCTGGTGCCTCAGTTTCCCCAGTGTTCTGTATCGGACAGGCAGTGTGTATCTGTGAGTGGGGAAAATGTGTTCCAGGGAACACCGTAGTGTTGGGGAAGGGACATGGCCTGGCAGGTGACACAGGTGGAGGAGGGGTAGGTGGCAGAGGCCTGCGTGGCAGATTAAGCAGAGAGGTTCCTGCCTTGATTATTGTGCCCCCAGAATGTCTTTCTTTGAAGTTCAGAGGAATGAATTTCTCTCTCTCTCTCTCTCTCTCTCTTTGTGGGAGAGTGGTCGGAGTGAAACCCCCGCCTCACCTGCCACCTGTCAGGCCACCCCCTAGCAGCATGCACAGGGCCGTCCCGTGGCCTGACTTGTGCCGATGACCAGGTCCTTACAGGTGTCAGTTCTGGCTCAGGACCCGCCCCAGTGAAGGAAGCCCATGGCAGCCCTGCAGTCCCTAGCCCTGGGCAGGAGTGCCCCGGAAAGGGCTGACCCAGAGACCTCAATGTCTCACACTCCACCGCAAGTGACCTCCTTTCTCACTGAGAGCTGGGAAGGCCTGCACTTTTCGCAGAATCGTCCTCTCAGCCACAGGGAGGGCCCTGCGGTGGCGCCCTGTCCTCACGCCCAGCAGACTCAGACCCTACTAGCTGACACCCGCCCCCTCTTGGCCCTCCTCTCAGGAGGGGCCACACAGAGGACCCCGGTGGTTAAGCCTCAGGCCCCACCAGCTTGAGGGGAGACAGACAAGGGAGTCAAACACCTAAACAGCGACTTTAGGGCCCCCCGAAGTTAACAACTTCCTCCTGCTGCGGATGGCAGCCGAGGCCACGCCCTCCACCCCCAGGCGAGGGCAGGGAGGCAGCCGCCCCCAGCCCCTCTACAAGGCTAACTCTGCAAATATGTGTTTCCTGTCTGTTGTCCATTTTGCCTCCCCTTCAGGCCAACTAAATCTGCACCTGTGTATCGCCTGTCTTTTGTAGCTACAGATCCTGATGTGTTTGGGTGATGAGTGATTAGGGATCCCCAGCCGGATCAAGCAGCGAGTTCACTTTTCCTTTTTCCCATCCGGCGTCTTGGACGCGGTCCGGGGACCTGAGCTAGGCAGCCGATGGCAACATCCCTGGCAGTGTGAATAATGAGCTGGTGGAGAGGTCTCTGGAGGAGCCATGGGGCTGAGCTGCAGCAAGCGGAGGGAAGAGGGATCAGAGGTCTTTGCTCTTCAGTAAAACACGACGCGTGTGAGTGGTCAAGGGCCAGATTCAGGGGCACAGGCCGGTTGTCAGATTGAGCAACTGCCGAGAGTTGTGCAGGTGAACAAATGGGGAGACTGAGGCACCAGAGGACTAGGACGATCTCGGGGTCACGCGGTGGGGACAGGAGTCGAAGCAGGGCACTCTGTATCCATCTCAGGGCTCTCTTCGGCTCTGACATCGCCCCTGGGGTCCCCGGGCGCGCCCCAGGCTCTGGCGGTCAGGCGCTCGGCGACCCCCAGCGCGGGACTACATTTCCCAGGCTGCTGCGGCGGCCGCGCCTGCGCACTGCGTGCAGTGATGGAGCGCTGACCGGGGGCGCGGCAGCGGCGGCGAGGGCTCGGCGGGCCATTGGCTCCCGGCAGCGGCAAAGGCAGCTTGGGGGCTCGAGGGGCGAGTGGGGCCCGCCGGCCGGGCCGGGGTGACTGGGGCTGCAGCCATGGAGGATCAGAGGGTAGGACCGGGCTGGGCGGGGCGCAGCGGGGTGGGCGCGGGTGGGGACCAGGTGATGCCGCAGCGCCTTCCCCCGCGCCCCCGCCGCTCTGCGGCTGCGGCTCCACCCCTTCTGCAACCCCGCCCGCGACCAGGGCTCCCTCCATCTGAGACGCAACCCCCCATAATTTGGTCCCGGGGGCAGGAGCGTCCCCTCCGTGCCCCCACCCCGCCCAGTATCCCAATCCCAGCCCAGACCCCATCCCCCACGCCTTTCCATCCGGCCAAGGACCAGGTGTCTCAGTGCCGGCCCCGCCCCCGGAGGCCGCCCCGCCAGCCCCGCAGTGCAGACCCCACCAACCCTGGTCCCCTGAATAGGGTCTCCACCGAGGCCTGGGTCGGAGCCACACGCGGGAGCAGGATCCGCCCACACGACCTCCCTCCCAGCATCCCTTTCCTGTGACCTTCCCTTCCCCTTCCCACCTACCTGGCCCTCTGGCATCTCCTTTGCCCAGGTGCCACTGTGATCCAGGTAATCTATTTCTCCTGGCTACTCCTTTTCTCCAGGGAGGCCCTATCCTCAGGTTATCCCCCTCCCTGACTCACCCTTGCTAGTCTTTAGTTCAAGTTTCCCATTGCTTTCCACAGATAGCCCTTTCCCCAGGCTAGCCCTCTTTTCCTCTGGGACATTCTTTGCTCAGGCTAGCCCCTCACCTGGGCTCATGCCCAGCTTTCAAGATGCAGGTATTGGGCCTCCCTTCCCTGGAGGCCCTCTCTGAGCCTGTTTCATCATCTACAAATGGGATGCTCTGTGGCACCCACCTGCTAGGCAAGGTGCAGAGGGCCAGAGCCTCACCCAAAGCCTGCCACAGCTGGTGACCCCATCTCTCCCGGGGTGGAGGAGCTCACCGGCTCGCTCTTGTGCTGGGTCAGGAAGCTCTGCGGAAGATCATCACAACTCTGGCTGTGAAGAATGAGGAGATCCAGAGCTTCATCTACTCCCTCAAGCAGATGCTACTCAACGTGGAGGTGAGGGAGCCGCTGGCCACAGCCATTGGCCTCCCTTTCCCCATCTGATCACAGGCTCGAGCTAATCCTGGCCATTCCAACCCAGGCAAACTCGGCCAAGGTGCAGGAGGACCTTGAAGCAGAGTTCCAGTCACTCCTATCTGTGCTGGAGGAACTCAAGGAGGGCATGCTCATGAAGATTAAGCAGGACCGGGCCAGCCGCACGTACGAACTGCAGGTGTGCACCTAGGGACCCCATGCGGCCCTGGGCCCTCTCTGCCCCTGCCTAGCTGTGGTCCGTCAGTCCCCTCTCCATCTCCAATTCCCCACCTCTGACTCAACACTCCCCCTCCTCTCTTCACCACATGTCTCCAGTTTCTCAGTCCTTCCTCCTGGTGCCCAGATCTGATGGTACCACTCCTGCTCACACACACCCCCATGCTGCCAAGGTCTCACACTCCAGGCTGGGGTCCCTTCAGCCACACCCAGTTACCACCTCCTGGGTAACTTCTGAGCACTCTAGATTCATATGCCCAGGAAAGGTGGAGCCCAGGAACTCTGGTGAGCCCTGGGTGTGTGAGTTTCTAAGGAAGAGATTCTCTGGTCGGTTCTGATGTCACCCAGAGCCCAGGCCCAACTCGGCTGGGCCACTGAGGTTCCGACTCCCTCTTCCATCTGTAGTTTGAGAAGGCCCTGGCAATCTGGATCCTGCAGGTGGTGGGAAGCTCTTGGGGGTCTAAGGCTTCCAGGTGAGTTATCTCCCCTTGTCCCTGGCACCCACCTGTGCCATGCTACCCACAGAACCAGCTGGCCGCCTGCATGCGGGCCCTGGAGAGTTCTGAGGAACTTCTGGAGACGGCCAACCAGACGCTGCAGGCCACCGACAGCGAGGACTTTCCTCAGGTGGGTGCCTCCGCTGCTGTACCATAGGGTCACCAAACAAAAGACAGTGCATCCAGAGAAATTTGCATTTCAGCTCAACAGTGAGTAATTCTCAATGTAAGTATGGCCCCCCATGCAATATGTAGCATAAGTATGTCTCAAAGATTGCACAGGATGTACTAAAAACAGATTTGTCATCGATCTGAAATTCAAATCTATCAGTGAATAATTTTTTAGTACAAGTATATCCTATGCAGTAGATCTCAACTATTGCGTAGGGCACCCATACTAAAAGGTATCGTTCACTGTTTATCTGAGATGTCAGTTAAGCTGGGCACACTGTAGGTACTGGGGGCTGAGGGAGAGGGTGGGGCCGTGCCTTAGCCTTCCGCTTCCCACAGCCTCCAAGGAGGGCATCTCACAGTTTCCACTTGGTGCTGGGGATTTTGGCACCCTGCGGAGTGGCAGCTTTGCTGTTGTATAATAGTTCACCGGTTTGGTTATGACAAGTCTAAACTTTATTCTCTCTCCCTTCTAGGCTGCCAAGCAAATCAAGGATGGGTAAGAAGCTGGGATGGGCTCCCCACCTGCATTCTACCTGGGCATGAAGGTGGGATGCCCTGGGGGGGGGCTGGTCACAGCACACTGGACAGGAACACAGGGGCACAAATACTAAAAGATGCCATTCACTGTTTATCAGAGATGCCAGTTAAGCTGGACACCCTGTGTGTTCTGGGCACTGAGGGTGAGGGTGGGGTCACATCTCAGATGACCAGCTGAGGCCCCAGGACCACCACTTCACAGCTGGCTGTTTCCCCCTCCTTTCCTGCAGTGTGACAATGGCCCCTGCCTTCCGGCTGTCACTGAAAGCCAAGGTCAGCGACAACATGAGTCACCTCATGGTGGACTTCGCCCAGGAGCGGCAGATGCTGCAGGCACTCAAGTTCCTGCCTGGTGAGAGGGGAACTGGCTAGAGGTCCAGGAGTCCAGGGTTCAGGGAAGTGGCCCAGGGAGGAAACGGTCTGGAGGGAGGCTGGCCATCAGATGTTCAAAATCCTGTGATGACCCCTTCCTGCTGGTGGGGCCCCGAATGTCTCCCTCCCCTACCCCAGAGCGCAAGCAGGTGGTCCTGGCTAAGCCTTGCCGGCAAGGGGATGGACCTTAACTCTCTTCTCCCACGTGGATGGAGCTCCGGGTTAGCCCTCCTGAGAGTGGAGACCCAGGTGAGCCTGCCCATGAGGGCGGGGCTCAGAGAATGTTCTGCCCAATGCAGGTAGAGCAGTGGTGGAGCCCTGCCCACGTGGGGGTGGAGTACTTAAGGAACCCCACCTGGGGGCGGAGCCTCAGGACGCCTTGCAAACCCAGCCCCCAGCTGAGAAAGCCCCTGGGTGGAACCCTAAAAAAAGCTACGCCCAATCAGTAGTCTGGAAAAGTTCTGCTTCTAAATGGCGGATTTTTTGGTAATGGGGATTGAACCCAGGGGCGCGCATCCACTGAGCTGCGCCTCCAGTCCCTTTTATTTTTTATTTTGATAAAGAGTCTTGCTAAGCTGCTTTGGGCCTCACTGAGTAGCTGAGGCCAGTTTGGAACTTGTGATCCTCTTGCCTCAGCCTCCACAGTTGCTGAGATTACAGGCGTGCGTCACCCCCTCTGCTAAATGGTGGAGGCTTGAGAGGATCTGATTCTTTATTGGTGAACACTCAGAGCACTCTCCTGCCCCAACCCATGGTGACATCTTGAGGAGGCTCCACCCCCACCCCACCCCCATCCCGGAGGGGGCGGCCCCCAGGTGTGGAACCCAGGATGGCTCCACCCCCAAGGCTGGTCATTGCGTTGCTAGGGCCCTCAAGCAAGCCCCTCCCTATACCCCAAGTCCCTTGCCTATACCCCACGGGGCCCAGAACCCTAATCCCCACTCCATCTGTCCTGAGCAGTGCCCAGCGCTCCCGTCATCGACCTGGCTGAGTCCCTGGTGGCAGATAACTGCGTGACCCTGGTGTGGCGTATGCCGGACGAGGACAGCAAGATCGACCACTACGTGCTGGAGTACCGAAGGACCAACTTTGAGGGCCCGCCGCGCCTCAAGGAGGACCAGCCCTGGATGGTCATCGAGGGCATCCGGCACACGGAGTACACCTTGACAGGTACCGCCCCGGGGGCCAGCCCAGCACTCCGCCTCCAGGTGCCTGTGAGCCCCTCCCCACAGTTGCTGGGTCTAGGGCACTGGCCGGATGCTCCCGTCAGGAGCATCAGGAAGGAGTAACGACAAAGGCCATTCTGGATGGGCACCACTGAGGCACAGAAGTGACCTCCTGTCTGCGTCCTGCAGTCGTTGTTCATTCCTGATCCAGGGGCTGGCCTTGGGGCAGTGAGAACCTTCCCACCCGCTGGGACCTAGGGATTCCCTCGGCAGTTATACAAGCCAGAAGCCCTGGGAATCCACCCAGCTGGGGAAATGGGGGTTCCCTAATGAGTTTCAAAGCTGTCCTGAGCCAGAGGAGGTTCTGGGGGCGGAGATCCTGGCTGATGGTATAAGGATCCCCATTCACTCCCTCATTCCTGGCTGCAATCAGCCTG
>PVKS010004102.1:0-41275 GCA_004027875.1 Aplodontia rufa
TTTAGTGCTGTTGGCTAAGGACCTCAGGGAAAGGTCCAGATCTTTCTAGAGTTTTGTGATTCTCCGTTACAAGCACTAGAAGGGGACCAGCTTGAGGTGCCCAGGACTCCACAGCCTTGGTTATGTGAGGAGCTCAGAGGCTTAATTGAAACCCAGGCTGCCCCATATATTCCAAGCTTCTTGTGGCCGGTTACACTCCGGGGCTAGGGGTGGAAGACTCGCCCCACCCACAGGGACATGTCACAATGGCGACAGGCCACTGACTAGATTGATAGCAATCTCTCCCCAGCGCTTTCTGCAAGACTAGGCAAAGCAATGAGCAGGCAGTTCACAGTGGTGCTTGGTCATGAAATTCAGACCCTTCCTCCGTTTCAGGTTGCAAGCC
This sequence comes from Aplodontia rufa, assembly GCA_004027875.1. Taxonomy (NCBI): domain Eukaryota; kingdom Metazoa; phylum Chordata; class Mammalia; order Rodentia; family Aplodontiidae; genus Aplodontia; species Aplodontia rufa. Next base: position 386 of record PVKS010004102.1, read on the forward strand.
TTTGCCCGGCGCTGCCCGGCGCGGCCCAGCATGGAGAGGCCGACAGCGTGTTTCGCTGGGCCGGTCGCCCCGCCCCCCGGCAAGCGCGCCGCAGCTGCTGCAGCTCGCAGGACGTGGTGTAAATTAGCTATTGAGCTGAAAAAATTTATCTGGGCTTAAATCCGAGTTCATATTTATGAAGAGCGGTCCAATTAGGGAGTTGGAGGCCAGATTAGGGGATCTGACCAGGGGTAGCTTGGTCCCCCGTGAGGAAGTTCCACTCCCACCGGGTGTAGGGGTGGCCCCGCGTTTGGCAGCCACTTCCTCGTTTTGTTTTGTTTTTTTTTCTTTTGGGTTAATGCTCTTCACTTTTCCTTTGGGGTCAAAGAACTAGCAGGAGGCAATGCCTGCCCGTTCAGGGAAAATCGTCCTACCGTGGGAATCCACGTGCCGATGCTCAGCCTGCGCTGACTCTCGGGAGCTTCACGGGGTCAGTGTCCCTGGGATAACCGCCATCTTCCTTCCAATTTTTTTTTTTTTTTTTGTATTCTAAGGAATGAACTATTAGTTCAAAACAGAGTAAGACCCCAAAAGAGATTGAGTACTTATGAACTCTTATCTCATTCCTTAGATCTTCTTTTAGTTCCTTGACCATTTTAGCCATCAACTTTGAATTCTTTGGCTTATGTTTTTTACTTCATTAACAGAGGATTGGGGGTTATAGACTTTTGGAGGCATTTTATTTCCTTGCTTTCTCATGTTTCCTGTATCTCTGTGTTGAAATTTGCCTAATTTGCTTGAATGGATCCTTCTCTCACTGTTGACTGAGGACTGTTTAATAGGCTGCTTTCACTTAACTATTTGTTCCAAACTAGGGGAATATCTCCACATCAAAGGGTTCAGTAAATGTGTTTTCAATATTTTGATCAATCTCTTACACCCCTTTAAGTGGAGCTGATAATTACTGTCTCCCGGGAGGAGTACAGATCTGGTCCTGAGGCACACTGATTTGTTGTGCTTTATTTAAATTTCTTTTCTGTGCAAACTGTGTATCTGTCTGATCTATTCAGCCATTTTGACTAGAGGTTCTTCATCTAAGGTCCAAAGACAGAATTCAAAGAAATTTAATAAACTCTTGAAATAAGAGTTAAAATTATTTTTATCTTAGACAATATGTATTTTTGAGAAAGCTGTTATGAGTTTTATTAGACTCACAAAAAAGTAGACCACCCTAAAAAGATCGGATCCTTATTGAGAAATGTTGAATACTACTGTCTTTGAATGTGACATTGACATTGGTCATTTCTTCATATTAGGAATGATCTCTAAGTATCAACTCTGCCTCTGAAATTCTCCATGTTCTTCTTGAATGTTTTTACTGCTCCTGCTAAAGTTAACTCCTGTGCATGGCACACCATTACATCGTCTTTCTTTCTCTGCCTGTTGAAGTTCTTTTAGACCCAGCTAAAATAGCATCATCCTTAAAAATTTTTCCAGATTTCCTCATTCAGATTATATTTCCCTCCTGCACACTGAATTCCTTTTATTCTTTTTATTGAAGGGCCTCTCATATTCTAATATGTGATGATATAAGCAGACTGCAAACTACTTTAAGAGAGAAACTGTTTTATCCATCATTGAACCATCATTGGGCACAGTGCCTGGCCCATGATAGGTATTTAAGAAATGCTTCCTATTTAACAGATGAATGTTAAATTAATTCCACATGTTCTAAGTATGATTATAGCCATGTGATAGGGGAATAAAGACAAGCTACATACGATTCATAGAATATTTACTTAGCATGTGTAAATCTTAGTGGGCAAGATGAATTATGGAAACTGTCTTATGATACCTTAAAAAGTTTGTCTTTTTTAGGTTTTTTTCCTTGTTTTATTTTTAAGATGTCTCTTTAGGCAATAATGTTGAGTTTCATCACTATAAGGAACTCTGTGACATCAAGAAAGCTTAAATGGCCTGTTACTTTAATTATTTTGATACATATTGAAGTATATTAAGTAACTCTTAGGTAATAGCTATTAATCATGAAAGCTGCATTTCTCTCCTTCCATTTTAAAGAAATTTTAAAATTTTATGTGATTGGGATTCATTTTTTTAAAGTCTATTTTCAGGAAGGTTGACTTCTGAACAATTAAAAACGTCATCTTTTATTACCTCTTAACATACAGAATCACTTACATTCTATAAAACTATGAATAAATTTATTTTATAGCTCATATTTATGTAACACCGTACAGATTCAGATGCACTTTTGTATGCACCATCCAATTTGATCCCCAGAGCAACATAGTGAGGTAAATAGAGAGGATTTATAAAATAAACAGGTTCATAGGGTACTAAGCCAAGACCACTTACCCTTGTCCACTTTCCCCTCATGGGTGATTTGTAGATGTAGAACCCAGAAAGTCTGATTCTAATAGCAGTTGGTATTCATTCTGCTGCTTTGTGTTCTCTTATGAGAAATAGCTTATTCAACAGACATGTTTTATGCACTTTTATGTGCCAGATTCTTGTGTTCTAGGCACTCAGAGTGTGTCAGTGAACAAAGCAAACAGAAATGAAGTTCCTTGTTAAGATTAAGTCTGTGTTTAGTGTCACAGGAAAGCAGAGAGCTGAAGCTCCAAACTTCAGCTCTTGTGTTCTGATGAAAGAAAATTTAAAGTCAGACACCAAAACTCACAGAAGAGAATTTTATTATATGTGACAGAGAGGTGGAAGTAAAGTAAAAGCAAAGTAAGGCTAAAGCAGAGAGCACTCTCTCTAAAGAGAGTGGGCTGTCTCTGAGCAGGGAATGACAAAGGAGTTAACACTGACTCCAAATTTATTCCTATTTTATGGTTGATTTGAAAATTGGGGGTACTGGAGTGGTGGCTCAGCAGTTATGGCGCTTGCCTGGCATGCATAAGGACATGGGTTTGAACCCCAGTACACAATGAAGTGTCAGAGCCACAAAAAGCCACATGACCAACTAAATAAAATTGATCCTCTCTTTTTCTTTCACTCTCCTCCTCTCGCTTAAAAAAAAAAAAGAAAATTGGGGTCTTCCTTCAGCAGCCTTCACCAATCAGGTGTTCAACCTCTCCTTCATATTGGGAGGGGAATTTTTTACATTAGCTGGTCCTCTCTGGAACTGTCGTGATGGCAATCCTATTTAGGGTTGGCTTTGGGGTCAATAGAGGTCAGAAGTTACTTCAGTGTACCTGTGCTACTAAAGACTATCTCTGAGCTAGTAGGAGGCACCTGGCACCATAGCTTCTAGTTTTATCTTAACCTTTATGGGTCTTGTCGAGATAGTCCAATAGATCCTTTTTTCTTGAGTCTTCCCCCTCTCCATTATCTCTTTTGCTCTTGTCTATCCTCAAGGTTTTTGTACTAATGTTTTTCCACAGCTTATCTTATACAACTTATTTACTCGTCTTCCTTGGCAATAGCTTAAAGTAAACCTATGATCTAGCCATGCATTTCACTGCTCATTGCTAGCTACTACCTAATATTTAGGAAAGCAATAAATAAAATATATAATCTATTAGGTGGTGATGAATATTATGAAGGTAAGTGAAGCAGGACAAGGGATTAGGACATTTGTAGTTATATGTAGGATAATTAGACCTCATCCAAATAATGATGTTTGAGGAAAACCCTAAAGAAGGTAACCAAGGGAAACAAGCAGAGGAAATAAAGTGCAAAAACTCTGATATCTGAGTTTTCTTGGCACGTTTCAGGTACAGAAATGAGGTCACTGCGATTGTGCTATAGTGAACAAAGGAGCTGTTAGTGAGAGATAAAGTCAAACTTGGATTCCATTGTCAGGACTTTGGTTTCTGTTCTCAATAAGATGGGATAATCATGGAGGATTTTAGTAAAAGAATGATAGAACCTGATTTTCATGTTAAAAGGCTCTCCCTTCTGTCTTGTATGTTGGTAATAGATTACAGAAGTGGGGATGAGGAAGATTCAGAAGTTCAGAAGAGACCAGTGAAGATGCTACTGCAGAAACCCAGGCATTAATTTTCTATGGCCATCATAACAAAGCACCCAAAACTGGGCGGCTTAAAGCTGACATTTATTGTCTCATATCTCTGGAAGCCAAAAGCCCGAAATCAAGGCTTCAGTGGGGCTGCAGTCTAACAGCTCTAGAGGAAAAATCCTCCCTGGTCTCTTCTAGCCTCTGTTGTTTGACAGCAGTTCTTGGTGTTCCTTGGTTTGTGAATGCATCACTCCAGCCACAAGGCTCTGTGTCTCCATGTCATCTTCACTCTGTACCTATCCCTGTGCCTGAATTTTCCTTTTGAAAAAGGACAGCCATCATGTTAGATTGGGGTCCACCTCAGCGATCTTCTTAAACAGCTTATCTCCAAATGAAGTCACATTCTAAGATCCTAGGGATTGGGAGTTCAATCTATCACCCATACCAGTGTATTAGACCAGATTGGTGTCGGTGGAAATAGTGAGGAGTGGTTGGATTCTGGACATATTTTGAAGGTCAGTCAGCTTTCTTTGTGCAAGACCTCTATTAGGGTCTCAGGTATGAGGATTAGACATTAGCTCTTACATATATCAGCAGTTATGATGTCTTCCTTGGTGTTATGAATGTAGCTCTTGGCTGGCCTGTTCCAGGAACTTGTCTCCACTTGTATTGATTTCATATGAAAACTTAGTGTAGGGCCTTACATTGGTATTTCACTGCTGTATATAGTATATCAGTTCAAGGCTTGAAAAATCTGTTCTATAATGTATTAGATTACTAATTCTTTTCATGAATTTTTGAAATATTTAATTGTACCTTTTCTAGTGACATTGGGGCTAAAGAGTAACAAGAAGTTTGCAATTAACAGTAATTGCTTTTAATTATAAAAAGCAATGCTAAGTATTTGCTTTGATTCAGGCAACTTTATTATGCACTTGGGAAAAGATGATTAAGCCACATTCCCTGCCTTAGAGTACCCACAATTTTGTGAAGAAGAAAGAGATGCTAAAAGATTATTTCAATGTAACATTTTAAATTCTCTGAGAGACATTATGATATTCTAGAAGTCCAAGTGCAGACACTTAGATATAATGCCAATAAAAGGGGTACATGGGATAAAATAGGGGCAAGAGAAGGGGCTTCCTGGAAAGGAATGGTGCTTATGCTAAAACACTAAGGATAAAATCAAACAACACAGTCCCAGGTATTTTGGAAACTTAAAGACTTAAAAGGCATGATGGCATAAAATATACTTGGGTTAGAAACTATAGCAGTTTGGTATTAATAGCACATAAGCACAAGGCATGAGAGTTCCACCTGCTGAGACTGAGGGTATACAGATAAGGGTCAGAGCAGGAAAAAAGTACCCGTCTGCCTTGAAAGAGCTCAAACTAGAGCCACTGAAAGTTCTTAAGTGATGGAAAGGCACCATCAGATTTTCTCTTTAGAAAATTCTTCCTGGTGTAAGTACCAAGGATAATTAACTAATCATGACTGGAGGCAGATAAGTGGGTGAGAGATTGGATTGTAGGATGACTTCGATTTCTGAGGGAATCAATTGAGTCATAGACCAAGAGTGAAAAAGAAGTAAGAGCATTTCTGAGGCACATGGTGTAGGGATAGTTAGTGTCTTATAAGGATATTGATTTTTAGTACAGACTAATTTTGGACATATGGAGTTTGAAATATCATTGGAATATATAGATGGTTATGTCTAAGAGATTTGGATAGTTAGATTTGGACCACACTGGGAGTGGTAAATGTCTTGAGAGTGGAACATCTCATTTAGGAGAAGAACATATAATTTTAAGAGATGGGGAGGAGGACTGAACTATGGAGAGCACCCATGTTTTAAGGAATAATAGTAGGGGGGAGCCCATGAATGAATTATGGATGCCTAGAAAAGAAATTTAGTAGTTGAATAGAATGCTTGACAGGGTCAATTGCAGCAGTAATGTTCACTAAGGTATGGAGTATAGATTGTAGAATGTCCACTGGATTAAGCTATATGAGTATGAGTAATAGTGACCAGACAGAAGTAACTTTAGTGTAGGAATAATGGGGCAAAAGCTAAATTGTGTGGATTGGTAATTGAATAAAAAGGAAGTAGTACTCATGTGTCTTAGTTTGTTCTGCTCTGATAAATTACTATAGTCTGAGAGGTGTATACAGAAAATTCATATTTTTCATAGTTCTGTAGGATGAGATAGCCAAGATTAAGGGTCCAGCAGATCAGATTTATAGTAGTTACCTACTATCTTCTGATTGTTTCCTTACATAACAGAGGACACAGAGAGAAACAAGCTCACTTGCATGTCTTCTTATAAAGCACTAATCCCATTCATGAGGTCCCCACCCGCATGACCTAATTACTTTCCAAAGACCCATCTTCAGATGTCATCACATTGGGTATTAACATTTCAGTATATGAATATTGAAAGGACAGAAACATGCAGTGCATAGCATTACATAAACTATCCTTTCAAGAAAATTACATCAGACTGAGACTCAGCAGGGTATAAATGGCAGACTCTTCTTGAATAATTTAAGGAAGACTGAATAAAAGACATATTTACAAAATATAACCAAGCTTTGGGGTTTCTCTTCATAATGAGTCTGAACCACCCGTGGGCTACTTAGAGCACATCACTACCATTTATTGACCTAAAAAGACCAGAGAAGGGAGAGAGACTGAGACTGTATTAAGAAGGTTACCTGACAGAAGTTGTGAACTTTAGTTTAGGAACTAAGCTAGATCGTGGAACCACCTCAAGCAGAGGTTGTCACTGAAATGACCCTTGTCCTCACCTTACCCATTGTACCTCCTGGTGTCTGCTGTTAGCCACATCCAACTGGATGTAAGACAAGAAGTAAGGCCATTGCTGTAAGCATACATACGAGCCAGCATCCCAAAGTAGAGAACAAGGTAGAGAAGGGGGTGGAGGGAGTGGAGAGTGGATATGGAGGAACAAGTAGAATATATTCAGCAGCAAGTTAATTTGAGTGGGAAGAAAAAGACAATATTAAAGTGGCCAAAAAGTGAAATGAAGGGATTTAACTTTGAGTTTTGTGATGACAGCCCATCCACCACCATTCTCCAGGAGAGATGAGCTAAAAGCAGAGGCAAAGAAACATCAGGTGCAAGGATAAGGAGCAAAATAAAAGGGGTTGGCTTTGACCAGAAGGAGAGGGAGAGGCTCGGGTAGGGAGGAGAGGCACAGTGTGTTCAATCTGTAGGTAGTATGGGGAACAGAAGGGAAAGGTAAGAACGTGACAAAGCTGATTGCTTTGTCCCAGTCTCCCCAATTAGAAGACGTGATTATCTGCTGATTATAAGGGGCAAGGATCTGGGTGGGATTTGATTATGATTATTTGAATGGTCACTGAGAAGGAAGGAGTTGACCAAAAGCCCTGTTGATGTCAGAGATCCTGAGCTATGACATGGGCTCTGTAGGCTTGTTTGGCTAAGGGATATTCTCTTTCAGTGGTGTGTGTGTAGTTGTCTGAGAGAGTAACTCAGGAGCCAGTTCAAAGGATAATTCAGGATCAGAGAACCTAGAGGAAAGGAGGCCATAGGTGATCATCCTCCACAGTCCATCTTAAACAACTGAGTCATTTTATTTTCCTACTGTTGTTTGGGTGCTACTTTTTAATAAGTATATTCCCAATATATGAGCCTGTGATAATGGTGATATTCTTAGAATTATTTCACAATGTTTAAATAACAAAAATCTCTACCTTCATGGTACAACAAATTTCTTTTGGAAGCCAAAACAAATATGACAAAAGGCAGATAAATATAGTTGTAGCTCTAATTTTAGCAGAAAATTGTACTACATCTATATGCCTATAATCCATGTGGAAACCATGAACACTGTTTGCTAAATCCGTGCAGCTTCTACCTAACAAATTAATATTATATTTCAAAAGAGAAGAATCAGGTTGACTTTCAATGACATTATCTTACCTTCTATTTTTTAATCCATGTGATTACTATTTTTGAAAATGATGTTATTTTTTCAAAATTCTACAAATTTTATGCTTTTACAAATAAATTCAATAGAAAGATAGCCTTGCTAACCAGAATAGCACATGTGTAGCTACTTCTTTTACCTACACGTACTTGGTATTTAGAATATAGTTAAATATAACCCAACTGAAAAGTATCCCTTTGTAATTTTAGTCTAACAACTTTTGTTATATCTGGACTTCCTAGGGAGATAAAAATCCTACCAGTAAACACAGATTTTAATTGTACATAATGTGGTCTCAGTAGAGATGAAGATTTCTGTGTCTGTTATGTCCTTAGATTCATTTAACAAATAAACAGTCCAGTGTTGTTGTTCCTGATTAGATGTGGAAAGAGGTTCCATGCTTCTTCAGATATTAAACAAGATAAAATGATTTGGAGAGATTTCTCTTTCCATATAGTAAAAGGTAACAGAAGGAAAATGCAGAGGTGTAATCTGAGTCCTGTAAATTGATTAGTATGTTATTGTTTGTAGAAATTGATCCATGGTGGACATTACTTCTTGTAAAGTTATTGGTTTTGCTCTCTTGCATCCATTTTCCCTGTAACCATCAAAGGAGGTAGAATAATCAGATCTTGCAGGAATCACTACTACATTTTTTTTTAAAGAGAGAGGGACAGTGAGAGAGAATCAACTACTTTATATTGACCTTAGTAAAGTAAGAGTCAGATAATAATTCTTTATCCATGTTTCTATTCCCTGCATACAATCTATTTTTCTATTATGTCCTAAAACTATACTTTCATTTCAGGATATAAAAGTAAATACTCAGAGCTGGAGTAGGGGTTTAATGGTAGAGCACTTGCCTGGTATGCACTACGACCCAGGTTCAAACCCCAGAACCATGTATACAACTAGGTGTTGGAAAAACAAAAACTGGATCAAAAACCAAATAAAATTGATTCTCTTTCTCTCTCCAAAAGAAGTAAATGCTCAGATCACTTTGTATTTTTGTCAAGTATGAAAATTAAAAAAAACAAAGATCTGTTTTGAATACAAATAAGTATATATTATACTTTTTGTTTGACACCAGTTTTATGAAATGTTAATATAACAACAAAATGAAATCAAATTGAAAATTTACAGAAAACTCATCAACTCCTTTGTCAAGGAAATGACAGCTCCCACAATCATTAAACCCCCAGATTTAAGTCTCTTAAAATAATAAAATTTTAGTCCTCATTTATGCAACAGTCCAAAACAAATATTTGGTGAGCAGTATTCCATTGGGTGATTCAGGGACCCAGGTGCCTTCCATCTTTTGGTTCCTTTGACTCTGACTACACTGATCCTGAACTATCTCATGTGTCCTTTATGTATGATTAAGGGATTTTCTCATTGAGTAGTATGTGCAGCAACCAGAGTATAACTCAAGAAAATTAACTGCAAAAAAGTGGGTCCTACAGGGAAATTATGGTGGGGTAGGCCTGCACAGGATGCCCATCATTTCTACTCATGTTCCCTTTGCTAGAGCTTAGTCTTGTGACAATTTCTTATTTTAGTGTGGCAAGGAAATGTCATCTGTCCTTGTGCAAGGGAAGATGCGGAAACAGTTTGGTGATAAGTTAATAATCTCTGGCAAAGAGATGGACTGTATGTCCTCCTACTTACGCCTAGAACTCAAAGTGGACAATGGTAAATTTCTTACAGGAACTGTATCCTGTTCAATGTCTAGGATCTCCAGAGAAAGTGCAACTGTTTTGCAGGTGTAGAAATCCAAGATTCTATTTTGAGATATGTGAAGCTGAGATTCCGATCGGGTGAGTGAAGATTTTAGTAAGTAGCTGGATGGATATGGTGTCCAGTGTCACTCTCTGCTCAGAGAAGTCCTGATTTATGTCAGTTATCCTGGAATAATTTTTTTTACTTTTTTTTATTAGAAGTATATAGAGATACAATTGAGGGGAAAACATGATTTTTGATAGCACCCTGTTTTTAAAAATATATTCAATTTGAAGGATAAATTATTCAAATATGAGGCTAAATTTTAGGAAACAGATTGTGTCTGTTTAACAAAAAAAGATGTTGTTCTTCATGCTGTAACTGTCATTTAAAAGGATGGAACCTCAGGTATTCTGATACTGAGAAATCAGGTCACAGTGACCAGTGACTGGGAAGGGAGTCAGGAGAGTACGTAAGTTACATAGTCTGCAGATAAGGAAGAAAGGGTGACATTTATGGAACTCAAAGTCTAATGAAATTTAAAAGATAAATTAAATTTATATTTTAAGATTAATCTTCTATCTCTTAGCCCTGGTATGTTTGACACCAAGAATATAGAATAATACAAGTTTCTTTAAATATACCAAGCTCTTAGTTTTCTCCGATTTTCTACTATCTGTGTTTCTCTGCCCCAATTTTTTTCCATCATCTTTTTAATGATTTCCTACCCATAATTCAAGAATACTGCTCAAAGTTTATGAAGTATTATTATTAGTCATACCTTGCTCTGTAGAATCTCAGAGATAAAGAATATAGGGATGACAATTTGAACCCAGCTAGTATAGTACCAGAGCTTATTATGGTTTTAACCAAAGTGTTGCATGTAGCCCAGCAATCACAAATTAGTAAAATCTGTTGATTAGATCTTTTATTTTAACTTCAAGCCTTAAAAGTATGCATTCAATTGCCAGTGCTTCCATGTATTGATAATCTTTCATATAGAAACAATCCATACAAGAACCTCTGGTTTTCCAAGTTGGACTTCTTTAAAGTGCAGCACGAGACTACTGACAACTGACTATGGTTAAGTCCGGCTCAGCTAACAGAAGTAGAAACTCACAGGTTTATCAGTCTGCAGTGCCTGTTGTGTACCATCAGTCAGTACATTTTACAGAGAATGAAAAGCAATGGTCAGCTAATCATGTGGAATCAGTCAAAAAGCCTCTAGTCTGTTTCGCATCTTCTGCGTTCTTCTAATTCACACTTGTGTATTGTGTTGAAATTGCCTGTTTACATGCCCCTGTTCTTCACCAGTCACAGTCTGATTTTATTCATCTTGGGATCCTGAGCACCTGCAAGCTTTCCTGCATGTGACAGAGGCTCCTGTTGATCTTCTGAGAATTAGAATACACTAAATTACCCCATGGTGTTGCAATAGCATGCTTAGGAGAGGGTCTGCTCCAACTAACATGAAAATCCTTGAGGCTGGGATAAGCACTTCTGTAACATGCAAGTTAACTTATTTTAGAAATGCAATTCATATATAGAAAAGTGTATAAAGCAGAAGCACATGACCTGGTGAATTTTTACAAACTGTACACACCCACGTAGATGACCTCAAACTCCAGAAACAGAAGGAGCAGCCCATCAAAAGCCAATTTCTTGCTCTGTGGCATTCATTACATATCCCCAAGCAAGATTCCGCTACTGTTAAACTTTTATTTTATTTTTTAAAGAGAGAAGGACAGTGAGAGAGAGATAGAGAAACAGAGAGAATCCATTTTTATTAAGTTTTTCCACATGGCTTTTGTTGCTCTGACATATAGTTGTGTACGTGGTTGCTGGGGTTTGAACCCGTGTACTTGTGCATGCCCGGCAAGTGCCGTAACTGCCGAGCCACCACTCTAGCCCTCGTGTTAAACTTTTCCCTGTAGGTTAATTTTATTTCTTTTCTATTTTTAGTAATATATAAGGGAAATCATACAATATGTAAACATGTGCATCTGGCTTCTTTCACTCAGTGTTTTTGTAAGTTATTAGTCATATTGCCTGTAGGTGTGATTCATTCATTTGAATTGTAGAGATTAATACTAAATGAATGTACTTCATCTTTTTATCCTTTCTTCTCTCTTTAAAATTTTTGTGTTTAATTGACACAGAACAATTATACATATTTGTGGAGTACAGTGTGATAGTGCAATACATGTGTACATTGTATAATAATCAAATCAGTGTATTTAGCATGTTCATCTCCTTATATACTCATCATTTCCTTGAAATGAGAATGTTTAAAATCTTTTCTTCTAGCTCTATTAAAATATTCAATACAATATTGTAAATACTACTTTACTCTTGATGGGCATCTGTCTTTGCAATTTAGATCTTTTATGGACAGTGTTGCTATAAACATCCTTGTACATGCCTTTTTATTTATATATGTACAACTTTTTTTGAGAAGAGTGTATGCCTAAGAGTAAAATTTCTGAATATAGAGCATGTTTAGCTTTCGTAAATGTCCATCAAGCAGTTGTCCAGATGGTTCTATGAAATTATAAGTCCCAGCAGATTATGAAAATTCAGTTCTCAACATCACTGGTTATTTATTTCCTTTTTCATTTTAACTATTCTGTGCAATGTAAGAGTAATACATTGTAGTTTTAAACTGTATTCCCTTGATGTCTAATTAAGACGAGCACTGTTCTATGTGTTTAATGGCTATTTATGTAACCCTTTTTTGTAAAGTGCTCCTTTTTCTGTTGGATTTATCTGGTTTTGTTCAACAGTTCTTTACAGATTCTGGTCTGAGTCCTTTATCAAGTATGCATATGACATCTTTCACTCTGCTTTGACTTTTATTGTTTTTTGTTTATTTTGTTTTTTTTTTTTAGGTTTTTATTAGAGATGGGGAGATAAGTTAACTTTTTCTCTTTTTTTTATTGCTACAACATAGTCTTACATAGTGAAGGGATTCATTGTTACACATTCATACATGCACAAGTATTGACAATGTGAATCCAGTCCTCACCCCCACAGCCCCCACTGCATTCTCTTGGTTACAAATATTAATGTATGTATATCTATATATATATATAATTTCTTTGAATTTTCTAGTTTTATATGCTTTTATGAATATTAATTTACTTCTGAGAGGAGTATATATACAGTATTTATAGCCCCCCTTTTCCCTTTCCACACGCCTCCATCCTTTCTCTCCCTGCACTCCCCCCACCATAACCAGACTTCCCTCTGATTATATGTTATTCTGACTTTGGTGAGTCTACTCTAAAAACTTGACGATCATTCACCCTTTCCTTAGTTTTACTCTATCTTCCACATACGAGAGAAAACATTCTATCTTTGAGTCTCTGAGTTTGGCTTATTTCACTCAGCATAGTTTTTTCCATTTCCATCCATACACCTGCAAAAGCTATGATTTCGTTCTTTTTAATAACTGAGTAGAACTTCATCATATATATGTACCACAGTTTTTGGATCTCTTTATCCAGTGAAGGGCATCTGGGTTGATTCCATAATTTAGCTATTGTGAATTGTGCTACTATGAACATTGATGTAGCTGTTTCATTGTAGTACGATGATTTTATTTCTTCTGGAAAGAGACCCAGGATTGGGATGACTAGGTCATATGGTTCTTTACAGATTCTGTTCTGAGTCCTTTATCAAGAATGCATCCAGCATCTTCTCCTTGCATTCTGTGTTGCCTTTTGATTCTCTTCTTGCTGTCTCACAAGGAACAAAAATCCTTCATTTTAACGTAGTCCAATGTGTTCTTTTTTGTCATTACATGGCTACTACTTTTGTGTGGTGTTTAATAAATCTTTTTTATCCTAAACTCATGAAATTTTTATCTTATGTATTCTCATTAATCTTTATAGTTTTTACCTATCACAGTTGAATCTACAGTTTATTGAGTTGATTTTGTGTAGAATGTGAGGTAAAGGTCAATATATTTTTTTTTTTTTGCATAGGTATCCAATTTATCTCATATTGAAAAGACTTGTTTTCACAATATATGACAGTATTACCTTTTTATAATCCAGTATCCAGATACATAAAGGTCAATTTCTGGTCGGCACATTCTATCCTTTGGCTTCTCTGTTGTACCAATACCAGACTACCTTAATTTCTGTGGTTTTTAAAATACTAAAATATGGTACAGTACAAATTTTCCATTTTTTTCTTCTTACTAAATATTGCTTTGGCTATTGTAGGCCTTTTGCATTTCCATATAAATTATAGAATTAACTTGCTAATTTCTGGAAAAAAAATCCTGTTAGGATTTGATTTTGATGATATTAAATCTATGAATCAATTAGGAAAGGATTTCCACCTTAATAATCGTAAGCCTTCCAAACTATAGCATTTATTTAAGTTGTTTATTTTTTAAGGTCTCTTTATATAGAATGTACCCGGAGTCCAAGTATTGTCAAAAATTTGAATGCTCATAGTATCCTCCTTTTATCATATCAGTGATCTTCAACTAAATATTTAGTTCTGTTTTCAAAGACTATCTTTCATTTGGCCCTCCAAAACTCTCTGAAACATCACCTGGGCTAATGAGTCTGTGCTTTCTAAAAAAAGGAGGATTAAGACTTTTAAGAAATTACTTCTGTTCTTTAAAAAAGCACTATTTAAAAGAAAAGTCACAACACAATGGAAGATATTGAAAATGTCATGTAACTCCAAAGAACTCAAATCCAGAATATATAATGGATTCCTATAAATTCATCTTGTCCTTTTTTAAAAAAAATTGATAGATAAATGAGCAAGAGGTAATTCACAAATAAAACGCTGAATTGTGTTTAAAAAAAAAAGACTCTTAAAGTTTCCTATAGATTATATTGGTAGAAGGCAGTTTCTCTTACTACAGAAATGTATGCAATCTAAGGTTCTTTCACCTAGGGGTAGCATCATCTATTTATCACTGAAGATAAATAGAATATGATAGTGGGGCATCTTTTCTTAACTGTGTAAAGAAACTTTCAGATAGCGTATATAAGAAGCTGCCAGTGAAATTACCATGCATTTTAATACTAATGCTCATATTGAAGTTTTCACAAGTCATGCCCCAATAATGTGCAGAACTGAAATCTCTTTAATTGGGATTTTCCAGAGAGGATAGCTCAAACTCACTTCCCAGCCCCCAGCTGGCTTTGCTGTGTATATAAGTGCATGCATGCTGGTGGCACATGTCAATCACTTAAACAGGCTCTGCTCATTTTAAAACTGTTAAGTTCCAGCTCCTGGCAATTGCATTACTAAAGAAATAGCCAGCATAGCTTTTCCTGCTTTTCTTTGACTGGAATAACTAATTACAGTTTAACTGTGTAGGGATAAAGTTTTAGCTACTACTTGACTCTAGATACAGCAATTCAGTTACTGACCAGCAATGTTTGGAAGCACAAACCTTGGTAATTAGCAGCAAATTTTCATCTTTTCTCAGCACAGCATGTGAGCAGTTGCCTCCCAAAGAAGCAGAATGAAAACACAAATAAAAGCAGACCTATAATTGTTACTGAGGGTCATAGAAATCTCAGCAGTTGGTGCAAGGAATGTTTGACACCTAGA
The DNA here is from genome assembly GCA_004027875.1 of Aplodontia rufa. NCBI lineage: Eukaryota > Metazoa > Chordata > Mammalia > Rodentia > Aplodontiidae > Aplodontia > Aplodontia rufa. Next base: position 15,632 of record PVKS010004102.1, read on the forward strand.
AAACGAGGCAACTGTTAACTGCTAGCATGAAATTATGCTAGGAATAATTTATGGTGCATAGGTTGTGGCTTGTTTATCTTTATTTTTAGCATCAGTTACTGACCTCTTATGTTAAATATTCAAGATAGAGCTGTTAAGAACCAAGTCAAGCTCCATTACTCCATCACTAAATAGAGGAACTAAAATCCAGAAAGGCTGTGAGACTTGCACCCAAGACCACATGGCCAGAGCTGTGCCTGGCATTAGAGCTCCAACCTTCAAATGACCACTGCTGCTCTTCCCACGAGATCCTCTAAACATTGCCTCCTTCAGAGGGAGTTTTAAAATGTGAAGTAGCACTAATTACTAATGTGGCTCCTAGTTGCCTTTTTTAGATTAAATAAAATCAAATTCTTCAGTTAGAATGGGTGGAAATGGGCCAAATAGGTAGAGCAAAGTCAATTGCATGTCTGATGTTCCTTCTGTGAAAAATTTAAAAACAAAAGTGGTGAATAAAATACAAGTGGTGAATAAAAGGCTGTGTTGCTTCCCCCAAATAATTAAAGACCCCATTCTCCATTTTGGACCCAGATGAACATGAATATGTCTTCATTAATTGAAACCTGAGAATTGAGTCTAGGGAAGAATTTGAGGTTCCAAGTATATGAAGTTGACTAAATGCATTTGCATTCGATTTGTATTTCTTTAATGACTGATGATAAATGCTTTCATAGGCCTATTTGGTTATTTGTATATCTTCTTTGGATAAATGTTCAGTCTTTTGACTATTTAAAATTATTTTTATTTTGCCTTTTATTGTTCAAATGTTCTAGATAATACATCAGTAGCAGATATATGACTTGCAAATATTTTCTCCCATCCTGTGGGTTGGGTTTTTTCACATTGGTAGTGTCTGTTGTTTAATTTTGATGAAGTTTATTCATTTATTTTTTCTTTAGTGACTTCAGGATTCTGTGCCCATCTAAAAAACTGTTTTCTGATTCAGGGTCACGATAATTAATACCTTCTGGTCCTTCTGAGAGTGTTATAGCTTTAGCTCTTACATTTAGAGCTTAGATACATTTTATGTTGTGCGATTTTATGTTGTAAAAGGCATGAGGTTGGTATCTGTGTTTGCTTTTGGTGTGTGGATATGCAATGTCCAATACTCTTTTTTTTTTTTTTAGAATAAAAGATTATTCTTCCCACATTGACTTGTTTGGTACCCATTTCAATATGTTTATCCTGATTTGAACATTGAATAATGTATACAGTGTATCAAAACATCACATGGGGGTGCTGGAATGGTGGCTCAGAGGTATCCCATATGCCTGGCATATGCAAGGATCTGGATTCAAACCCCAGCACCACATATACAACTAAGTGCTAGAGCAATGAAAACCACATGAAAAACTAAATAAAGTTGATTCTCATTTTCTGCCTCTCTCTCTCTCTCTCTCCCTCTCTCTTAAAAAAAAAAATAGCCTCACATGGTACTCCTCCTTACAAATGTACATTGTATATGTTAATTTAAAAAAGTCAAATGAAAAAGAAAAACATAAATGGATGGGTTCATTCCAAGACTCTCATTTCTATTCCATTATGTACGTCTATTTTTATGCCAGAATCAAATATCTTGTTTACAGTAGCTTTGTAGCAAGTTTTTAAACTGGTTAGGGCAGGTCATTTTTTCAGTGTTGTTTTCATTGAGTCCATTACATTTCCTTTTGAATTCTGGGGTCAACTAGTCCACTTCCAAAAAATAAATAGTTGGAATTTTGATAGAGATTATATTAAATCTTATGTCAGTTTATGGAATGTTTCCATGTTAATGATATTGTCTTCTAATTTATGAACATTTATTTAGGTATTCTTTATTTCATCAATGTTTTATAATTCTCTGTGTATAAGTCCAGCACTTTTTTGTTTATTATATTCCTAAGTATTTTGTTCTTTTTGATGTTATTATCGATGAAATTATGTTTATAGCATGGTTTTTATTTATTTATTTATTAGCTCAACATATTCTTCAATATTGAAGGGATGTGTTGCTACACATTCATGTATGCATACATAATGACAAAGTATCTTGAACCTGATCCTTATCCAGGATCCCCCTCCCCTTTGCCCACTCCTTGTTCTCTTGTCTCCACTGTAATTTCCCCCAATATAGATATAAATTTCCATATACATTGTATATTAATTTTTCAATTTTGAAATTTTAAATGCCTGCGTAAGTATTATTTAGCTTCTCAGAGGAGTCAAGTGTCCCCTATAGAACCTCTCTTTTTCCTCCTGCTCAACCCTCCTCTCCTCCACTTCATAGCTATAGTTCCCCCATATTCAGTGTTACTTTGAATTTGGAGGGTCAAGTAAATAAACTGGACTAACTTTCACCCTGTTTTTAGTTTTACTTTATTTTTTTTTCCTTTTTTTAATTTTTTTTTTAAATTTTTATTTTTGAACAACCTTACAAGATTTTAACAAAATAATATAAAATGTGTAAATATTCTGGATATTGCAATTATCCCCAGGAGTGCCTCCCCCCCAGTTACCCTCCCTTATCCCTCCCTTCCCTTTCCCTTTATTTAGTTTTACTTTAGCTTCCACATATGAGGAAAAACATTTGACCCGTATGTCTCTAGGTTTGGCTTATTTCATTTAGCATGATTTTTTTTCCATTTCCACCTATTTACCTGCAAAAGCTGTGATATCATTCCTTTTAGTTGTTGAGTAGAACTCCATTGTATATATATTCCACAGATTTTTGGATCCCTTCATCCAGTGAGGGGCATTTGGGATGATTCCATAAATTAGCTATTATTAATTGAGCTGCTGTAAACATTAATGTATCTGTGTCTTTGAAATATGCAGACCATAGCCCTTCTGGGAAAATACCAAGGAGTGGAAGGAGTCTCTGCACTGATTTCCAGAGTGGCTGCCCCATCTGTAGTCCCATCAACAGTGTATATACAAGTGTTCCTTTATCCCCACAACCCCACCCCCAGCATCTGTTATTGTTCTCATATTGTTCATCTTTGCTATTCTATTCTGACTGGTGTGAGGTTAAATCTTAACGTAGTTTTGATTTGCATTTCTCTGATTCCTAGTGATGTAGAACACTCTCTCATATATTTATTGGCTCTTTGAACTTCCTCTGTTGAGAAGTTTCTGTTTAGTTCCATAGCCCATTTATTGATTGGATTGCTTGTGAGTTTGGTATTAAGTTTTTTGAGTTCTTTGTATATTCTGGATATTAGCCCCCCCATTGGAGGCTATGATTTCCTCCTATTCTGTAGGTTTTCTATTGATGCTCTAAGTGTCAGGATACAAGATCAACAACCAGAAATCAATAGCTTTCCTATACTCCAACAGTAATTTGGCTGAAGAAGAATTCAGGAAATCTCTCCCATTCACAATAACCTCAAAAAAAATAAAATTCTTGGGATTAATCTACCAAAGGAAGCAAAAGGCCTGCGCAAATAAAACTATCAAATATTGAAGAAGGAAATTGAAGAAGACCTGAGAAGATGGAAAGACATTCTATGTTCTTGGTTAGGCAGAATCAATATAATTAAAATGGCCATTCTGCCAAAAGCTCTGTACAGATTCAATGCATTCCCAATCAAGATACTAATGTCATTCTTTATATATATGGAAAAAATTCAATTTTCAGATTCATTTGCAACAATAAGAAATCCAGGATAGCTGAATCATTACTAAGAAAAACAAAACCAAACCAACAAACATAAAAAAGCAACAAAAACTCCCAAAATAAACAAAAAAAATGAAGCAGGAGGTATCATAATAACTGACCTGAAATTATACTATCAAGATATAGTAACAAAAACAGTGTGATATTGGTTTCAAAATAGGCATGAAGACCAATGGAATAGAATAAAAGACACTGAGACAAACCCACAAATCTTTAGCCATCTGATACTGGTCAAAGGTCACATAAAAACAACTTGGAGGAAAGCTAGCCTGTTCAACATCTGGTAGTGGACAAACCGGACATACACAGAAAATTGAAATTAGATCTTTATCTCTCACCCTGCACAAAAATCAAAGTAAAATGGATCAAAGAATTAAGAATTAAACCAGCAACATTACAACTGTTAGAAGAAAAAAATAGGATCAACACTTCATCACATTGGTGTAGCACCAGCTTCCTTAACAAGACTCCATAGCAAAAGAATTAAAGCTAAGGATCAGTGAGTGGTATGCAATGAAATAATTTTTATTAATTTCATTTTCAGATAGCTTATTGCTAGTATATACAAACACAACTGATTTTTATTTTCACTTGTGGCCTGTATTCTTGCTGAACTCATTTATTAGCTTTAATAATTTTTGGTAGATTCCTTTGAATTTCTATAGTTTATCTTGTCCTTTCTAAACAGAGTTTAATTGTTACTCTCCATTCTGGATGTCTTTTATCTTTCTTTCTTGACTGTGTCACTGGCTAGAACCACCAACATAATGCTGAATATAAGTGGCAACATCATATTCTTGTCTCTTTCCTAATCTTAGAGGAAAGCTTTCAGCATTTTACCATTAACATAGAATATTAGAGGCCCTGAATTTTCATATTGCATTTGGCCCTGCAAATTATAAAGCTGATTCTGCCTCATACAGAAAGGCACAGATGAGTTGAGTCTCAAAGGGTAATTAGGAATACTCCAACCAGTGAGGAACCCTTGTAGAGCTCATAGATCTATGAGAGACCAAAGTAAAGCAAGACAGCTGTATCTCAAAACAGATTGTGGCACATCTTCATCACCCTGAATGTAACAAAATTTGTAAAATGGTCATCTGAAAATAGGTCATTACTGCCACCTTTATTAAGAGCTTACCACCTCTGATCTGCACATGGTAGTGTTTAGCAAACAATACTTTGTTGTGGTAGTCCAGGGTGGAATGGACTGGAAAAACTGCAGCTATAATTAATAACTAGGCTTATGCGGACTGCAAGAGCCAAAGAACCAACACACCTCGATCCCAGGAAAGTCAGATGGACCAGAGCCACTTGCTGACTGATCACCTAGCTATGAATTCCTGGCCAATTCCCTAGATTCACAGATCTGGATCATTTCAGAGAAAACACCTCTGTCTTTCTGAAAATTATATAATACTAAATCCATGTCATTAAACAAATGATTCTAACTTTCTTTTTCCTTGCCTTTATCGGATTTCAAACTTCAGTACACATTCAAATTATTCAATTTTGATATCACTTTTATTATCAAATGTCCTACTTTTGAAATGGAAAGCTCAGTTGGCCATGTTCCCTGTTAAGTTTAAGAAGCTTTTATCATTTAAATAAATTAAACCTTCCAGCATGGGTTCCACAGAACATAATGAAGCACAGAGAAGAAAAGCTTAAATGAAATAAACCTCTTTGCTCATAGAAACAGGACAGGCTATTATGCGTACTACCAATGATAGTGTAGCTGGAACCATAGCCTGATTCCTGATTTTTTTTTTATTTTGTCCTTAATTTTTATGGGGTTCAACAGCAATTTGATTTGCCGTTGGACAAAAGACAGATACAGAGTACATCAAGTATGAAGGATCTAGGTTATTAATGCCGAGGAAAAGACAAGTATTAGATTTCTTAAAGCTTGTTTCCTTTAACACCACATTAATAATCATAGATTTACATTTTTTTCTTTTACATAGTTTAATTCATGCAGATTGAAGTTTTATGATTTCAGTTTTTAATGATTTTTAAAAGTGACATTTTGTTTTTTAAATATTCATTTTCTATAGTAAAGTCTTCATCATTTCCATGTAATATTGTATAAAATTAATCTATGTGGTTTATGTCTTGAGTTAACAAAATACTTTATTTTGTATGACACATCACCCATGAAAGATTCAAATGGATTATAAAGAAGCTTATCTACAATTTCTTTCAATGGCCAAAAAGTAACATGCAGAATTTTTAAAATCTAAGTAAAATACACTATTTTAATGGGTTTTCCTAAATAAAATTGATCAATCTTCCTATTATGTCCTTAAGTTGAACCATTTTATAAAATTCATAACGAAAAGTTAAAGGTAAAAAGCACATTTTAAAAGGACACATGTAGCTGAATTAATTTGAGAATGCTGTAATAGTAATGTAGACTAATTACCATGGAAATATAATAATAAAAATACATTGCTATTTAAAATTGGGATTTGGGCTTATGAAATTATCTTCCAAATTATAAGATATGGGGAGGGTCTTTTGCACATAGTAATTTTCAAAATAAAGCAAGTTTCTTATGTTTGACTTCCTAATGTTTTATTATTTTTTTTGTTAGACAATGCATTCTTTTTTTTATGAAGACAAAACAAGAAGCTATTATACATATAAGATATGGATCCGCTGATGGCACCTCTGTAGATTAATATTTAAACCTCAGAAGCAATGAAATTACCATTTTACTTTTTTGCTGGTGTTTAATTTCAGGGTCTATATTCTCTTAACTTTCATGAAGAAAATTTAATGTTGTCATAAGCCAGAGACTTGAGTTTCTGATGGATGTTGCTGCATTCTTATAGCAAAATTGAAGAAAGATTCTGATTCAAGACCTTTCAAAACCCATTTGTTTTTGAGCAAACTTAAGCCTGCTTCAATTCAGCTTGCATTTGTTAACTATCTACTTGTGCTGGGCTAGAAGCTAGGGATGTCATCCAATAGAGTGCATCCAAATGAAGTGGTAGTCAACGCAGTTGATGATGATAATAATAATGCACATAATGTTGATTCAGTGTTTAGAGAGTGGAAAATAATAAAGGAATGAGAAAGTGTGCATTATTTGCAATACTATGCATTCATAGACTCATCCCAGACATACATTTGTTGAGTGTATGATGTTATTGAATTACTAAATAACATTTATTTATTGAGCACTTTCAATGTGGCAAGCAATGTTGTAAAGACTGGAACACAGAAATTAACAAACACAAATCACTGTTCTCATAAAAAAAAAGACAAAATGATTTATTTAGGTATGAGTGGGATCGAGGATGGTGTCAGAGTCCAGGGAAAATTATTATTTGACTCACCTTTCCTTTTCATAAAGGTTATCTGAACATGTGTAGAAGGAAGTAAAAAGGAACACAGGGCAGCCTCATAAGGGAACCAGTGGCTGCAAAATGGCAGCATGCATTTTGCCAGGAGACAGAGTGAAGCAAGGCTGCTGGTTTTACCTTTAAGAGAGACTCTGGAGAGTGCTTCCCATAAGTTCTCTCCAGCTGCTACTACAGGCTATCATTTACCCAGTGAGCACAGAACTGCAGTCTGGTTTGATTCTCTGCTTTCAGGGATGGTCTCCATGGCAAGGTTATCTGTTATGCATGAAGCTGCTGCGTGACTTCCCCTATTCAGCTGTCTAGAGTTTCACAGAGCCCAGGAGGAAGTATTGAAGTCACCCTGAGGAGCAGCAGAGTATAATGGTTAAGATTATTTTGATTCCAACTCCTTGGGTTTGTATCCTGGTCACTTATAAGTTGTGTGACCTAATAGAAACCACATAAACTCTATGCCTCCATTTACTCCTCAGTAAACTGACAGTAAGTCTTATCTCATAAGGGAGTTATGGCAGTTAGATAAGAAAATACTTGCAGGGTGTCCTGCTTCCAGGCGCCCCTCCGCTTTGCGGAGTGTCTGCTCTTCTTCCTAAATAAATCCTACTCCTTTTACTCCTCAAAAAAAAAAAAAAAAAAAAAAAAGAAAGAAAAAGAAAAGAAAATACTTGCATGGGAGTGACCACTTTGGTACGTGCAAACTTTTTATAACTGATTTTCAATAAATCATTTTTATATTTTCTATAGTCAAAGTTAATAATAAATATAAAACAAATTTAATCTAATTTAGTAAACTTTACCCAATGCAATAATTTAAAAAATATCTTTGGCTTTAAAACCTAGATATGGTAAATTGTTGATTAAATCCAAGTATTACTGCTTTCCGGTAGGTTCATTCCAGTTCAAATTTTATGCCTTGGGTAGGTAACATAGGAATCATTGTCATATTGATTCGAGGTTTTGAAATGAGGCCAGATTCTGTGCTCCCACTGGCGAATGGTGTTTGGCTCACTGCAGATTTTTGCAGCCAAAGTAGCCCATTTCTAGTGTTTGCAGCTATTCCGAGTTAAAACTGGGAATTTAGGCTGGCTGCAGGTTTCTGCAGTTGAAATGGTGTTAGCAGCTCCCCAGCTAAGAGCTGGGTTTCTCCCTGCTACCATTGAGCATTGCAGCTCTTGGTGTGGGAATTCCACCCCAGGAATTCGGCGCCCATCTTCTGGGTTCTGTTCTTGTGAATTTGAAAAATAAAATCCACAGGCAACCATGGAAGGGGAGAGTCAAAGGAGTAGGATTTAATTAAGGAAGGAGAGCAGAGACTCCGTAAAGAGGGAAGGGTACCTGGAAGCAGGACACCGTCTAATGTCTAATGGAGGTTAGGCCAGGATTTAAATTGGTTTTGGGTATGAGTCTTGATTAAGATGCATGTAAAGCAGGCATTGAGAAAAGCACCAACATCATTGGTTAAATTCTATGTAAACAGGCATTGAAACTAAGCACCAAAGCCATTGGTTAAAATCGATGCAAAACAGGTAGCAAACCTTTCCTAGTTCCCCTCTGTTCCATGCTCACCTCTTGGTTTTCCACCTTTTGGACAAAGGAGTTGCTCTCACAGGTGAGCCTCATAGTCTTTTGCATTTAAATGCCCTGAGCAAAGCCCTTAATCACTCTCTTCTAGGTGTGGTTGAGTGGGGCCTGTGGTCCTGACTACCTAGCCATTTTATTATCTCTCCTAATCTGCCTCAGCATCACTCTTTTCATTTCTGCCTATATAGCTGCTTCTTATTCTACTGGGCTCAGGATTGTCTATGAGTCTGCTGCTAAGGGAAGTGGGTAGAGTAGTCTATTTCTTTTTTGTTTTTTAAATTGGTGCAACATAGTCTTACATAGTGAAGAGATTCCTTCTTACACATTCATACATTCGCACAGAACCACAATGTAACTTGAACCCAATCCTGACCCAGTATTCCCTGCGTCCTCCACCTGGTTTAGGGGTGAAGGTGGGCAAGTGTAGGTCAAGTAATCTGGAAAAAAGCCTTTTTTTCTCATTATTTTCCATGTGCATATTGCAATCTTAAATCACTAAATACCCTGAACTTGGTAAGCACACAGTAATTGCAAGCAGTTGTTAGCATTTTATTGAAAATCTAAAAACTAAGGCTCTGGTCTTAGAAGCCCATAATTTCTCAGTCTTTAGGGATATCAAGTCTCTCATTAGAGTCTCTAAAAGCTGTTAAGTTTATATAGTAGTGCATGTAAACATTACAGAGTGTAATATTCTTGTTTATTTAGTACCAGCAGAGTTGTCAAATTTAGCCAACAAAAATGCAAGGGTCACAGTTAAAATTAAATTTAGATAACAGATATTTTTAGTGCATCAATATGTCTTATTCAGATAAATAATGTATGTTTTCTGGTATGTCCCAAATATTGTGTGGGTATCCTGCATTTTATCTGACCATCCTATATGGGTCAAGCACCTGTTTTCTGAGTTTGAAATGAATTCCTTTTTTTCCAAATGTAAAGGCTACTTTCATTATACCAAGACTGTCCTAGTGTCCTAGGCTAAGCAACTGTCTATTAAAAAAAAAAAAAAAAGGAAAGTCATAGTGAGTTGGAAGGGGGACATGGCCAGTCATTGTCTCTTTGTCTCTCTAGTAAGTTCATAGAAAAAGTGAATGCCTTTTAAATGAGAGAGGATGAAATAGAAAAATAGTATCTGTGCTTCCATGTTTGGGTCTGTCTGGCCCCAAAGAGTTTAGTATCTTGAAGATTTAGTCTGTACTACTGTTTGCTTAGGAAGGATAGAATTATGTCAACCCTTGAAAGATTTCTAATTAAACTTCTAGAGCTTTGATGTCAGAATTCAGAATTAGAATTATATCTTTTGAAAAGATACAATTTCACCTGCCAATAAAGAGGGAGATACATGTTGGCCTTTATAGACAATTACTGAATTTAGAGAATATTTGTTTTAAAATACAATCATTAACACTTGATAAGATGAATTTGGTGTGTCAATTTATAATTTAGAAAATGTGGTTCTACCTAGAAGGAGGATTACTATCTCCCTTATTCTTTTATTAACAGTGACCATCATTTGTGTGGTTTCTGATCTGAAATTAATTATTATTGGTTTTTGTTATTCCTGGAAGCTATTGAATTTTTGAAATGTGTTAAAAGAGGTTTCAAGTAGGAGGCATTTTGTGGGAGTTTGAGAGGAGAGACCCACATATTCCAAGTGTTGTTAAAGGGTGAGGATTGTGTGCTTTACTTGTGTTTCTACTCCTACCAACAACTTGGAGAGGGTGAAGCAGGAAGCAAGTTTGCTTGAGTCAAAAAGTTGTCAGATTCAGAAAGTGCTTTATCTAAAATAACTCCATGTAGAATTTTCCTTGCTGCCTCACCTAGAGTTTCTTTGTTTTTCAGGAATCTGAGCAGAAAATTTAAAAAAAAAAGAAAGAAAAATCTAGCCTTTACCTAATTTTCTTCTAAATGAAAAAAATACATGCAAATTTACATATAGCCATCACTTTTTTTATTTCTCTTGATTTATTTAAAAGTTCTTCCCAATATTTTCAAAGTACCTTTCAGATAAAGTCAGGTTTATTTATTTGGGGCTATCCATCTAACCTCACATGTATTATATATTTATTTTTATATTTAAAAGATGAAGAATCTTAGAATTTGAAGTCCAGCCTCTAATCCAGGGGAAAGTGTCCCTTGGACAACATTCTTAAATTTGCTTGAATATTTTTGGAGTGGGAGTTCATGTGTTTTTGTAGCACATTATTTAATTAATAGCAGTTTGAAATGAAGGCTTAATTGAGCTGTTACTTGGCTCACAAAAACTCTTACTCATGGATCCTAATTATGCCTCGGTGGGCACATAAATAAACGTAATCCTTTACCCCTGTCCAACCCGGCTGTCATGTTGGTAATAACTGAATTTCAGTGCATTCAACACACTTGTTTTTGGTTCTTTTCTTTAGGCATGCATAGTATAAGATTATAAAATAGCATAATTATAGAAACATGGAGTTTAACTTGTTCTAATTTGGTCTCCATTTTTCCTCTTCACCCCCTTCCTTCCTCCCACTGCCTGTGTGTGTGTGTGTGTGTGTGTGTGTGTGGTGTGTATGTGTCAGAGTACACAATGACATAGTTATAAAAGCTTGGAGTGTACCTTGTTTTAACTCAGTTCCTAGTATTTCCCCTGCCTTCTGCCTGCCCCCATTCTTTTTACATATATTTGAAAATAGAATAAACATTTATCTTTTCACAAAAGCTTGCAGTATAGCTTATTCTAATTTAGTCTCCAGTATTCCCCCACCCCTGCCACCCTGTTCTCTTCCCTCTACTATTCTTTCTGTTGTTTAATAATAGATTTCTTTTAATTTAGTGATTCAGTATACATGTTGATGAGATTCCCAATGCTATGTTCATGTATGAACATGAGAAAGTTAAGTCTGATTTCTTCCATGGACTTTCCCTATTTCATTCTTTCTTCCTCAATTTCCTTCCCCTTTGTCTATTACTCGATTCTTTTCCTTATTTTAGGTTAGCATCCATGTATTAGAGAGAACGTTTTGACCTTTGGTTTTTGAGACTGGCTTGTTTTACGTAGCATAATATCCTTCAGCTAAGCTATGGAGAAGCCAAGGTGCCCTTCAACTCATGAAGGCATAATGAAAATGTTGTGTATGCACACAATGGAATATTATTCAGTCATAAGGAAGAATGATATTGTCATTAGCTGGCAGAGGGATGAATTTCAATCCGTTCATCATCTGGAACTTTTACTATCTGAATCTTAAAGAGAGGATAATATTAAAAATGTGCTTGAATCATATTTATATAAAAGATGGGAAATATACAAAGAATAGGGATGCATTACTGGGAAACTTAAGAAATATGTATTTCCTTACGTATATATGAATATACACAGAAATATAAAAACATATATAGTAACATATATTCATGTATTTTCTCGTAAATGAAAATATGAAGTGGAAGCAAAGTACCTCTGCTCAATTGTCTCAACCACATTCTTCATCTTCTGTGTAAGAAGATAGAGCAAATTGGTGAATAGGCGATGGGTTTTAAGTAAGCTGCATCTCCTAAGTGGCATTTGCATATTTTTCCCTTCAGAAGGATCTAATGTCTGTTCAGACTCTCCTTTGTAAAGCAGGGCATGTTCAGCAGATCACCCACACTGTAAATTCACCTTTCCACTCTCTCCCATTCCACAGATCATTTTCCGCAAAATCAGCGATGTGAAGAAGGAGGAGGAGGAGCGCCTCCGGCAGAAGAATGAAGTGACCCTCAGCATCCCCGTGGACCACCCAGTCAGAAAGCTCTTCCAGAAGTTCAAGCAACAGAAGGAGCTGCGGAATCAGGGCTCCACGCAGAGTGACCCCGAGAGGAGCCAGCTCCAGGTGGAGAGCCGCTCCTTACAGAATGGGGCCTCCATCACAGGCACCAGTGTGGTGACCGTGTCACAGATTACTCCCATCCAGACATCTCTGGCCTATGTGAAAACCAGTGAATCCCTCAAGCAGAACAACCGTGATGCCATGGAACTCAAGCCCAATGGCGGTGCTGACCAAAAATGTCTCAAAGTCAACAGCCCAATAAGAATGAAAAATGGAAATGGGAAAGGGTGGTTAAGGCTCAAGAACAATATGGGAGCCCATGAGGAGAAAAAGGAAGACTGGAATAATGTCACTAAAGCTGAGTCCCTGGGGCTGTTGTCAGAGGACCCCAAGGGCAGCGACTCAGAGAATAGTGTGACCAAAAACCCATTGAGGAAAACGGATTCCTGTGACAGTGGAATTACAAAAAGTGACCTTCGTTTGGATAAGGCTGGTGAGGCTCGAAGTCCTCTGGAGCACAGTCCGGTTCAGGCTGATGCCAAGCACCCCTTTTATCCCATCCCCGAGCAGGCCTTACAAACTACGCTGCAGGAAGTCAAACATGAACTCAAGGAGGACATTCAGCTGCTGAGCTGCAGAATGACTGCCCTAGAGAAGCAGGTGGCAGAAATATTAAAGATACTGTCCGAAAAAAGCGTACCCCAGACCTCTTCTCCCAAATCCCAAATGCCACTCCAAGTACCACCCCAAATACCCTGTCAGGATATTTTTAGTGTTTCAAGGCCTGAGTCACCTGAATCTGACAAAGATGAAATCCACTTTTAATATCTCTCATATATATTTGTTAATACATTAAAAACGGTATATACATCTATATACATATGTGTGTATATACAGTATATACATATATATATATATTTTCACTTGCTTTCAATATGATGAACACAATATGGATTTTGATATGTACATATTGCATGTCCAGCTGGATTCTGGCCTGCCAAAGAAGATGATTATTAAAAACATAGTTATTGCTTGTATATTATGCAGTTGACTGCATGCACACTTTACATTGACCTTTATTTATAACTTCTATAATTTTAAAATGTACGATTTTTGTTAACTAAGGCAATGTAATATTTGAAGAATCAGGGTCCAACCTGCCAATGTTGCCATGACAAATTTGATCTCAGGCTGAGTATAACAAGCTGTCATTTCTTCACTGTTACGTTAAGTTAAAATTATAGATTAATGCCAAGGATGTACCATTTTTATGATCTCTTTCCATAGGATACTTTTCTGTAACTTAGTGTTAGGTTATTTTCCCCTCTGTTTAAATGCTGTTTCGTTGCTTCTGTCAGATAGCAATGTGGGGAATTGAGAACTTATTGCTCTCGGTTTTATGCATGAACTGCATTTTCACTCAACTATACGTCTCCTTTTTAATGTTATACTTAGATAGTAATCATTAGCTCTTATGTAAGGAAATCCCTTCTGCCTCTGTCTTGGAGAACAGCTGATATTATCAATACCACAAATACTCAACTACTCATATAGTGTATATTATTATAAAAATACTGCACCACAGGGTATAAGGGCCTTTTAACAATTCATGTTAGAGATGCCAATTTTCCAAAGGTGATGAATGTTCTGCATTTGTAAATCTAAAACTTGTTCAAGGGTACAGTTGAAAGGCTCTTAGCAAGGTAACATGCAAAGAAATTTTAAAATTTATCTATTATGATACAGAATTTTTAAAAAGAATGTACACCGATAGACATGTTTTGCTGTATATTTGTAATTTAGAAAGAATGAAAAACAGGTATAGGATTGTTGACACATGATTCCAACTGTAGAGATACACAAGAAACATGAAACCAGCTAACCAGCCAACCAAGAAGCGGATGTTAAGTTGCTCGACTCAGATAACTGCTTCTCTGTGATTTTATTCTGGTACCGTTTTCTAAAGCTTTTTTGCACAGTTCTGCTGGATTTCTGCTGAATTGATACAATTGACTGCTGGGGCTCAGGCAGGTCCATGTACGAAAGGGGGTAACTTAAGACTGAATGTCATAGTTTTTTGGGTCACAAATCCTCTTCTTAGAAAGTGCCTATTATCAACTAAAAAAGAAGTAACAAAGAGTTGTGTTGTCTATAGATAGTACCTTCAATGATATGCATTGAGAACAAAATACATTCATTTAAAAGAACCCAGGAGAATTTGATTCTTTCAACTAAAGTACATTTTATGGAGTTGTTCAGAAAGGCATACTTTTCAATTAGTGCATGCATGGCATTTAATGTAGGGAGCAGGCGAGTTAACACGTGCATCAAGTTGCAATTGTATATTGGTTATCCGTACTTTATTGGACCATCTGTAAATATACCGTAACATATAAGACAATGACGGAATCAAAACAAATATTTTGGTTTATTTATTTCATTTGTATGAGCTCTTTAAATTTTCTCCAAGTATCCCCAGCCAAACATACCAGACTGAAAGACAAGTTATCTCCACTAGGCTGGAGAAGTGTAAAACAGTAATCTATTTTAAAAAGTTGCTATTTTAGAATTTATATTTGAATTTCTTTATGTGCCCCACATGTGCCTGTTTAGGAGTCTCAAAACATGTGTTCTAGGGGTTGGGGATTTAGCTCAGTGGCAGAGTGCTTGCCTAGCACGTGCAAGGCCCCGAGTTCAGTCCTCAGTCCTGAAAAAAAAAAGTGTTCTATACAAGGAATTCCATTTTCCTTTATTTGTGCAAATAAATAACTTCAATTTCCCACTACAGAAGTTTTCAGGGGATCATGTCTTCATGCTATATTATAATATCTATCTACCACAGGAACAAAAGGAAAAAACGAAGTAATTATGCAGTCAGCCTTGAAATGAGTTTATTTTTGTCATAGTAAGGCTGGTGGTGACTTTTCCTTGACCTCTGGTATTCATTGAATTTCAAAGTTTTTTGAAGTCAAAGTTGGCTAAAGTTTTAAAAGGTGAATGGTGAAAACAATTTCAGTACAAAAATTGTTAGCTTAACTTTACCCATGTGCCTCAAATATAATAGTCAATGTCAAGCTGCAAGAGAATGTCGGGAAAACAGCCAGCTGGCTGATTTGAAATTGCCCACTTGTACCTTTGCATATTAGGGGTGGGGATTTGCTGTGTTCTGACATTGACTCGGTTCTCTAATTGATGTACAATGTTTGTCATGTGGTTTTGAACTATGTCAGGCTGTTAGTAAGGGGAGAGCAAGGGGAGAGCATCAGTTGTTTATTTACGGTGCAGTTATCATGGTCTTCTTTTCCAGACACCTCTGTCCTCCCTGCGCATGACATGCTGTGGTGCTGAAGGCACTCTGCTGTTTTCAGCAGGAACACATGTATTCACCAAACATTGTATATATAGAGTAGTCTCTTAGGCTCCCAGGCTTCATAATTCTTCACAGTAGAATTTACTCCAATTTGGATAAAGAGTGAACACTTGCTTTAATTCATGCAGTAATCATGATTCAATCAAGTTCTGTGTTGCCTCAATCAGCACATGGACAGTTGAGGCCTTTGAGGGGACCAAAGGACTGCATGTTTTATTCTTACACTGTTTAGATGCTCTCTCTTGGTGCATCCAGAATAAAATTTTTACTATTATACTTCTGAACAATGTACTAATAGGAATAAATGGATATGTATTTAAAATCCAAACATTTTTTCCAAAGCAACATGCACATCTTCAATGCTTTTCTGTGATACTGTTAGGATAGCAGATCCGATGTTGTATCCTGCACAGGTTGTTGTAACATAATAGCAAAAGTCAAATAAAAATGGAAATTGAGCTCTGTAGCCTAACAGCAGGATTTATCAGTGTATCAGGATAGTGTTGCATTAAATGTGACCCAGCATATGAAGGACTTACAATAAAAAGCAAATAGAAATGCAAAAGGTTCATGACAGTATCAAAGCTTCTGGTTTCCCATATTGATGTGAATGGTACTTCAAATGGTTCCTTAACAGTGACTGAATACAGACCCTAACTTCATTGTTAAACTGGAAAAAAATTATTGACACTGGTTTCATCTCACATGGAGTATAGGAGTACAAATATCCTAAGTATTAAGGTTAAAAAAAAAACCAAAACAGTATGGACCAGAGGACTGAAAACTTGAAATCTGAAATTATAAATTTTCCTACGCCCAATATGTATTCGTACAATATCCAGCCATTTATAGGAATGTTGTTATTTTGAAAATTAACCTCATTGGCACCCAAATATAAACCACATTTCCCATTAATTTTAGGATATTGTTCAACTGTGCGATCTGGTTCATTGGACATTATATTTTAAATAATCAGATTCTTTAAAAAAAAGAAACCTTAAAAAATAACCTCCAGAAAAGCAGCTGTTTTGAAGTGTGCAGTGGCTGTGATGTTATTTGTCCTATTTCTTTTTTTGTTATGAATTTTTATTTGATAAACATGGTTTTACATTTAGGAGGGATTCATCGTCAAACAATCCAGAACAAAAGTGTTTTTGTCCTATTTCTAATGAATTCTGCTTTCTTGTAAAATTTTTATCTTTTAAGCTATTTTCTCTGAGTCTTTTTTCCAGAATTTCATGTAGGTAATGAAAAAATTTGTGTAAATTGTATGTATCACACATGGATAACTCTAAAATATGAATATTTTGTAATCATGTAAATGTTGTGCTTTAGTAATTCTTTATTAGATAAGACATAAGTCTTGTGGTCTTGCTGGGAAGGGAAGAAGAAACATCTTTTTTAAATATCCTAGGACAAGTATCTGACTTCTGTCTTGGATTCTGAATCTAGCTTTGTTACAATGTAGCAGGGTAACTTTGGGAAAGTAGCTGCTTTTTGTGCGCTCAAGGTTTTAATTTCCTCATTAATGAATACTAAAACAAAGCTCAGAACTGCTCCCTTTTTATATCAAGATGCTGTTAGTTCTCAATGGAAAGTCATTTTTCTTTCAGATGAAAATCACATTAAGACAAATTAGCTTTTTTGTTTTTGTGTAGGATATTAGCCACGATGGGCTCACTATCTTTTAGGGTTAGGAAGAAATTTTTCTGAACAGAAATTGTTGGTGAGAGTTGTAGGTTGCTAACTATCAGTTAGTTGCATGGGAGCATAAGACTTGAATTATCTGGGAACTTAGAACTACTAATCAAGTAGATATGGAGAAAATGAAGGTTTTTGAGGGTGGAAGGAAAACAAGTAAATTTTTTGGCTTTTCATATTCCACTTAATAACACTGCTCAGCAGAAATTTTCAATTTTGTGAGGAAAAATGTGCAGGTTATTAAAGTGTTCAATGTATGGTGTAGTTCATCATTCTCCTTTTTATAAAAATAATGCCATCATTTACACAAGACATGTGATTCCACATGGACAGATATTCTTACAATAGAATTCTTAGCTATGAAAGATTCCTTTCTGATGACCAATTTATTTTTCAATGTGTATCTTGAACTTAACAGAATAGGTTAAAGAAAGGAAAACCATTTGAACGGCATTGAAAAACCTACTCATGTGTTCTAAGTGACAGTGTTTAACTTAGAAAGCTATGTGATTATTAATATTGGTAATTTGAAGAAGCCACTTACAACATTGAATTTTTTGAAATGTTTATTCATTCAGCAAAGATAACTTTGTATCCCATACTCAAGCTAGTATCACGACACTGAAAGTCTTGTCACTGCATACACTACACTACATATCACTACATTTGCTGTGACCTTTTTTTGGGTAAAGAAAATAATAAGAGGACACGGAAACAACGAGGAAACATTTATGCACTGGAAGGAATATTTATATTCAGATATGTCATTAGGTTTTGCTACTCTTTCCATCAAACTATAGCTTAAAACTTATATTACAAATTAAGATTTATGCATGTTTTGAAAATGCATCTTGAAAATGATTAATTTCAAATACCTTATGTATTTGAGAAGTAAAATTCAAGAGGGCGTAAGGGCATTGGTCATCATTTACCTTGACTTTTCTTTACTATCCACGGCAATCCTTTATTTATGTGCTAAATGATCGGTAATGTTCATATTTATATCCACTGATAGGCTCATGGCATTACAACTGGTACTTGCTTTACATTTGTATTCTTCACGTATGTAAATCAGTCTTTTCAGTCAACTTGCTCTCAACCTAAAGTTTGTAGTTGCAACTTACATAACAAAAACTTCATGGCATGATATTTATTATTTTTTAGAGAGTTGATAAAGATCAATTTGAAATTACAGAAAATATTCATCTTACCTTAGTCCAGAAAAATAAGAATGATGTCCCTAAGGCAACATGATCAGAACAAAATCAAGGATTCAGGTTTTAAATAGGTTTCTGGTGCCAAGCTGCATGGATTGTGAGAGTTCAAATCAAGCTTTTGCATATCTATCTTTGGGGAAAATCTGCAAAGGGAAGTGTTATGGAGGTTGCTATTTAGATGCATGTAGATGTAAATAGGGTCATTGGCGATGTTTATGGAAACAATCAGATCAACTGGGTGAATTTACATAAAACTTTAAAGCTGTTTTACCATAACGTTACTGTTGTGCAGTGCTTTATGTTATTTTTAGAGATTGTTCTGTATAAGTATGTGTAGCCTTCTCAATGTGAAGGTTTAGCTAAGTCTGGATCAGATATTTGTTGTACAAACACAAAAACATGCATATGGAGCAAAAACAACAGGAACATTTGAACAGAAGCAAGCCAGTAACATCCACATTTCTTTAGTTAAAGCATAGTTTCCTTATTGGCACATAACCAAGCAAAATGAAAAGGACCAATTAATATGCATTTTTCCAAGTGTCAAAAATCCTCAAAGATTTAAATAATATGAATTACTAAACTCAATACAATCCTAGGACTTGGATAAGAAACAAATTCAAATATGTCTACATTGCATAGATTCTTCTTTAGAATCAGGTTTTCTTTAAATGAAAGACTTACGTGATGTTTCTAGTCTCCATAAGCAAATTGCAAGAAATGCAGTTTTCACGGGTCACAGAACTACCCTTATTCAAAGAAACACATTTTCAGATTTTCTATACCTCTCTCCTGTGAAATTTAGATCTTCAATAAAATATTTTTCTCAAACTTCATTTTCAAAGATTAGTCACCCATAAGTTTAATATTAATTAGTATTTGTATTTGTATTCCTCCTTTTTGATATTTGCCATTTTCTATGCTAAGACATCTATTACTTTTTCCTGAAATTACAGGTTCTCTTATTTCCTGGATTTTACTCAATTTATCTCATTTAGAATATTTCCAGAACTAGTGATAGAGATGCTAAAACCGATGATTTTACTATTAATTATTTTCCTGAAAATGTGAGTATGTTTAACATTTAAAAATTAATATTTTCTTATATTAGTACAAAATGTGTTTCTAAATATCAGTGGTTTTATTTTCCATTCTTGTTACATTTCTTCCCAAACCACTTAAAAAAATTTCTTCCCTGCCCATAGGTCCCATTTCTACCTTGGAAATAATGCCAATAAACTTTACAACATTCCTCATTTTGTTTTCATTATAAAGGAATTGAATGTGTAATTCCTATAATTTGAAAAATATGTGATATTTCAAAGATTATAGTAAAAATCAGTTAGGGGCCATAAAATCTGTGAAGATGAGAAGTGCTGAAAAAACCCCACTTTGCATTAGCAAAGGAATTAATTGAATGATGATACCTAATTACATTCAACAAATCAATTTGTTAAACAGTGCTCATGGTAATTATTATTAATAACTTTAATCTTCAAAGCATTTTATGTAAAAAAGTTGGTTCTCAGCCATCTGGTGAGGACAGGGAACATCCAACCTAAATCCAAAAGGCCACTGAAGCAGTATGGAGTGCTCCCGCAGTATGATTATTGTGCTTGTCCACAACTCAAAACACTTGGGAACACACACAAAACATTTCCTGCTATACAGAGTGATGCAGCTTTTTACATTCTCTGTAGAGTACCTGAATTTATTAAACTACATGATAGAGTTTGGGAGTGTTTGAAAAAGAGAAAAAAACTATAAATCTGTGTCAACATACTTGTTTGTGTGGTGCTAGAATTTGTAAATGGTTCTAGATTCTAATGAAAATTCTGAGTCATTATGCAGGGAAGAGGGACAGAAGTAGAAATTTTTATGCCTATTCTATATCAAATGTAAACACATAGGTCTGTATCCTAACTCAAGATTTTCTATCTCTTGATTTTTAAGATGAGACCAATGAGCTTGCATGTTGTAGTATGAGAGTCAGGATCACTGAGGATTTAGACTGGGAACAGGGAAGATAATTCAGGCAAGGGTTGAGAGAAGGCTGAGGAGATCTATGTGCTTCTTGATCCTTAAGTTTAGAAGTAAAATAGTAATGCATGTATTGAGCACACACTAAGCTAAGCACTTTATTCTGATTATCAAGCGTAATTCTTGCATCAGCTCTATGAAGAAATACGTTAAGGAATTTATCCAGCATGGCAATAGCTAATTAATAGCGAATTAAGTGGTAAAGTTGAGATTGTAACACAGGCAGTCAGATCTTGGATAAAAAACTTCATTTTATAGAAGTAATATTGTAAGGACTATCTAGTTCAATCATAACTTCCAAGTCTTCAAGACTTATAAAATTTGCTTTGTTTAAAATAACGTTTTAAAAATGTACTCGATGCAAATATTTGGTTTTTTATAGCAGGTCAGTCAGAGAATATGGTAGAAGTTAAAATCATAATTCATAAATGGGTCCTGTTCCATCAATGGAATTTTCCTTCTCTTCTCTAACAGTTGAAGTTAGCAACGGAGATAAATTTTGAAATATAGTTATCAGTAATAGAAGTTTGACATATTATTACTGATATCAATATTTTCTTTCCAAGTTGAACTTTAACCTAAAGAGATAATGAGTAATCATCAAGAAATGCAAGATATGCTTGGGATTTTTCCTATAAATTCTTTTTATTTTTAATATTGAGTTTTGGATGAGACTCAAGAAAGACTTTATTTTTAAAATTTAGTTTTTGACTCACTGAGTTTTAAGTAGATTATTCAGATCTTTTTATTGATTATACAGATGTTGGCTTCTTTTCCAAACCACCATTAAATGCATTACCCAAATGAAATATTTCTGTTTAGAATGCCAATTTGTGTTCTTATTTCCAAATTTAATGAGCTTGTTGTAAGTATATTTGCTTTAGAGATATTAAATAATTTTCTCTAATGAAAAAAAAGTTAATTCCTAAAATGGGATTTATTTATTCTGTCCTTTGAGATCTTGAAAGCAAATGTTTTGAGTTAAGGAGAAAAAAATAAACAAATGAGGTATTACTACATTATACTCTGGGGATCATGTTGATTTCCCCTGGCTAACAACAGAGTCAGGGGTAACCATAAAAAAAGAACTTCCTGCATTTTTCATAATAACTGTGGAGGACCCCAGTGACACTATCTAAAGATTTTGATAGTTAGGTTACATCCACCCTGGCTTCTGCATTATCACTGCATTTTTATTAAAATGAGGTCATGATTGTTGATTATTAAGATATTTGGTCAAAAAAATAACAGATGCTACAGTACAAGCTGTGGCCAGAGTTATAACAGGAACCGGAAGAGGGGGAAGGGATAGCAGTTGCTTCCTCTTAATGATTTTTGTCTGTGTTGTGCCTTTATAGTAATCTTTGTATGTTTATATAGCATGTTGTCATGACCACTAAGATTTTAGTGAAACCTTAGGAACCTTGTCAATTGTTGATATTTTTTTGTTTTTAAATAAATGAAGGCTCCCCTACCAACCAACATTTTAGGATATCAGATTCTGACCTAGAAGCCCAGGACTCTGAGCATTTGCCTGGTGGGGCTGCACCTTAATTTGATAAAATCAAGAGAATCTGAGCAATCTCTCATTTATGCAGAATCACTGCCTGTTGAGTAACCAGAAGGCTAAAATATCCACCTCAATGCCTGAATAAGCAGACTGTGTAATCATAATGATTGATTTTAAGAATTCATTGTCAAATATTTTATCCTTATTGTTATTTCTTTCCATGGTCAGACTCTCCACTGAGTTAGGGAAATTGGTCTTCCTGACAAAAACGACACAAAGATTATCGTTGAATACGGAGCGGTTGGTGTCATGGGCACTTCATTTATTCCTCATGTTTTGCAACCAAAGCATGATAGGAAAGATCCTTAATGAGGTCAGGATTGAGCAAACAGGAAGAATAACTTGCTGACAAACTGTGCAAAATCGCAGTAAAGATTCATTTTTAATTCCATGTCAAAGAAAGCTTGATAGCCCCAAGTCTTTAACATTGTTATATATGTCACAGCTCTGAATTATCAATTCACACAAAATGCAAATGTGCTTTAATTAAAATCATGATTAGCATAGTTCAGTGTTAGGAAAATCTGTGTTATGAATTGCTTTGCCATCTTGCAGAGATGTCTTCATGTGTTTCTCATCATCTTTGTTAGTGAGGTTGTATGTGTGCTGGCGTCTTGCTTCAGGCGGTATCCTTCCACCTTAGGACCTCTTCACAGTTAAGGGATGCAGGAACACATGCTTTGTTAGGAACAGATTTCTCGAATGATTGCTATCACATTGAGACTGGAAGCCAGTTTGGAATCGTTTCTGCCCGAAATCCATCCATTTGGTTTATTGAAAGAGCAATGAGTTCTAGAAATGCTTGGTACTCAGAGAACACAAATTACAATATGCATATTTATGACATATGGAAAACTATAGGTTCTTTTTATTCTGTTCTAATGACTTTGTTTATACTAGTTGTGTCACTTTGTATATTATAATTTAAATTCCTGACTATAATACTGATGTGACTGTGGGAATTTATTTTGCAAATTCATAAATGTTTTCGCCACTGCAACCATATTTGTTGGAACTTGGGGATGTTAAGTATGCCTCTTCCTGTATGGTTAATTCACTGGAAATAATTGAGTTATGCATTGACCAAGGAAATAATGCAAAAACTTTGTGTGAGATATTTTAATACCATTATGCTAAGCGATACTTGTCTGCAATTTTCAAAATCTGAGTCATGCTAAGCAGATCTTGTTTTCTACTTAAATTAATTGCAACATGTAATATAGAAATTTTGTATGTACTATTGACATATCACATGATGGCTAAGAGGATGCGTGAAAAAATTTTAAATTTGTGACTTTAGGGTCAACTCTGGAAAACTTGTGATCAAAATTCTACGCATTTGGGAAGTTTGCAGTGATTATCACTTTATTTAAAGTTTGTTCTCAAGAAATAGTCATTTAAAGAAGTGAATTGGCAGGTGGAAGTTTCTAACCCAAAAGAATTCTGGGTTTCAGCACAATAAATACACTGTATTTCATCAGGGAGGATTAACTTTGCTTTTTTCACACTTTATTTAAATGTGGATATTTTTTCATGATACAGAATAAAATGTGCATTTTATGGAACTTGTTTGAATTGGGTCTTTGTTGGAAATTGCTGTTTTTAATTCGGTTGAAAAATGAAAACCTCCCCAATACAAAAACAGGAAAAGAATGGATTTAGGGAAAAGGCTTTTGATATTTTAGCTTTGCCAATGTTATTTTAAACTTTCATAATATTTTTCCTCTGATAAACTGGTTTTGTGTAAGTAATAAAATTGAAGTAGTATCATATCAGAAGGTAAAATTTCAAGCCCCAGCAGTATTTGATTTAGAAGATCTCTTTCACCATAAATGATAATGATCAGCTCTAAATAGAATTTTGGAGAAATTTTCATTTTAAAATGGGATTTCTTTTGATATTCCTTAATTCCACTAATATATTAAAATTATATTATGATATTATGGGTTTTTTCAAGGTACACAAGAAAATAATGCTTGTTTGGAAAAAAAATCAAATGATTTTGTCATTATCTCTATTAAAAAGCAAGAGCTCAGTACTAGAGTGGTGGCTCAGTGGTTACAGCATTTGCTGTGCAAGTGCGAGGACACGGCATTGAACCCCAGCACCACATATTCAAGGAAGTGTCAGAGTAATGCAAGCCACATGAAAAACTAAATAAAATTCTCTCTCTCACTATCCCTGTCTCTAAAAAAATAAAAAGAAAGAAAGAAAGAAAAAGAAAAAGCAAGAGCTCAATTAATATAGGAAGATTTTAGCGTAAAAATGACAAAATTTTTTTGACTAGGGAAATATAAGTTTAAGGGAATTTTTAAAATATCATTGACGACTTCAGGCATATTTAGTTGTTCTTCAAAACTATATTTTTATTGGAGAAAGATACCTTTGTTGGTGGTGGTTTTCTTTTTCTTTGGCTTGCTTTTTTTTTTTTTTTTTTTTTTTTTGGTACCGGGACTGAACCCAGTGGCACTTAACCAGTGAACCACGTCCCCAGTTCTTTTTTACTTTTTATTTTGGAACAGGGTCTGGTCAAGTTACTTTGAGCCTCGCTAAGACACAGAGGCTGGCTTTGAACTTGTGATCCTCCTGCCTCAGCCGCCTGAGCTGTTGGGATTACAGGCGTGCACCACAGTACCCAGCACCATTTTTCAAAACAAAAAGATTTGCATGAGGACACCCCCCTAGCTCTGACACAGAGCTGATGTAGAAGTTTCCATGCCATTGGATAGATTCCAGTGGTGGTGAAGAAGAGGAGACATTTTAACCTTCCAACCCTCTTCCTCAAGCCTAGCATGCTTCTACCCCCAAGCAGCAAGGAGGCCTTTGTTTCATCTAATTGTTGAAGACTGTTTACCCATGTCAATACATTTTGTTTAGACAAATCAACATTTGATTAAATAAGGATGTGTCCAAGCTCAGCAGCTCAGAACCAACTTTTTAACAGCTGAAAGGGACATTGGAAGTGAATCAGTGCCATACCTATTTTGAGAAATGAAGAAACCAAGGCTTGGACAGGCTAAGTAATTCTCAAAAGTTATATGTATATTTCACAGAGGAGCTGGGATTAAAATTCAATTGTGTTGATACCAAGTCCAGTGTTTTTACCACTGTATCACATGCTTCTGGGGTTTTCCACAGTGTAACATCATCTGTGTGTGTGTGTGCACACATACTTTAGCTGGTATTATTGAAGATGCTGCTAGTCCTATCTTTAAGTGTTGCTAAAAGGACAGATATGTGTTCAATTTATGCTGTTCAGGTAAAGGTGTATATGTCCTTTAGTTTGATTTTTTCCAATTAAGACTAGTATTTCAT
>PVKS010004102.1:41375-96834 GCA_004027875.1 Aplodontia rufa
TTGTATTTGGATAAGGCTACATAGTTGGATCAAATTTCAAGAACACTAAAAAAAAAAAAAAAAAAGTTTGTTGGGATGCTGACCACCCCAGATCACTGAGATGAGTAGAAACTGGAACGTCTGGGCTTCTTGTCTTCTGTGGCCCCAAAGTGGGTGCATCAAACACAGGTTTCTATTTTGAGTCAACTGTCCTTTGGTGCCCAAACTTAGTTCTTTAAGTGCGTGAATGTGTGTGCATGTGTGTGCGTGTGTGTGTATGTGTGTAGATGACACAATCCTTGGTTCTTACATTTCTCTAGTGGTATTCTCATGAAATAAAATTGTGTATATATGTTCATAGTTTGTAAATAACGGTGCTTAATACACTTGGTGGCTAGTGGAGAAGTACTAGCATGTGGTCACCTGACATCATTCAGCTCCTCAACAAACCTTACTCCCACCTATGGTATCGCTTAGGCACACCACACTCACCAACTTCAGCTGCACCCACAGCGTGAACCTTGGGGTTGTCTTCCTCAACTGAAGTTTCCATCTGAAGCCCAGCCTCAGGCTTCTTTGGAAATGCTTCCTGTTAACGCCCTTTGAGCTCCTCACTGATTGTCAGGAGGGCCATGAACAATAAATACCTGGATTGTAGAAGGAGGGCAGAATTTTGGCCCTCTCAGGCCTTTAAGTGTCCATGTTCTCCACTCTAACTCCCTTCCCTCAACTCTTAACAACTTGAGACAGGAGAGGAGGGAGATTGAGAGTCCTGGATCTCTCTACAGCACGCATATGCTCTCTGCTTTTTCCAGTAGTTTTCCACTCTGCTATAAGCAGGGCAAAAAGAGGCAACAACACAGGTAATCTTGAGCTGGTTGTTTTGTGGCTCCCTGCCTGACTGAAGAAAACAGAACTAAGGCAGGGTCCCTAACAATCGCCATTAATCCCCTGCAGCAGAGGAGGGAGCGCAGGGACGAGTTTACCTTTCAGGACATTAGTAGCAAATTAGATGCTTCTGTGCAGGAGCAGCTGGAGCCTCTCCTTTCCCTTTTCTATGCCAGTGTGTGCCTCATGCTTTGTGTAGCCTTAGGTAGGTGAGGGACAGACCAAATGAGATGATAGCAGCGACAGTGTTTCAAGAAATGGGCTACACACTGCTTGAAATTTTCTCTATTTACCATTGACTGTCCCAGGAGTCAAGAGTACAGAATTTATTGAGAAGGAACCATAAATACTAATAACACGCTTTGACACCCAGCTCCTAGTGAAGTTCCAAATTTTTCCACACATATATTCATATGAAAAATTTTTATATTCATATAGAAAAATTGGGCAAATTGGATAAATTCAAAGTTTGTTCAGTCACAATAGTGGAAGTATTTGTACTTCCTTTTCAACTATAAGGGGAAACAAAAGCACCACATACACCCTCTTCTCTGCTACCACACTTCGGGAAATAAAATATTTTTTATAAAAATCTATAAACATATGGGCTATAACTTCATTAATCTTAAAATTCCATGAAATCTCTTCAGAGAGCAGTTTTATTTTACTTCTTCACTTTCAGATTTAGGTACAATGTTTTTATGAGATTTCTGTTGCACATATTAGGATTTGGATGCTGTATGATTCCATCCTGATTTACAATTCAGAGCTATAAAATAAATCCCCAGAGTTCATGCTAAATCCCTAGAGAAGTCACTAGACGCTGAGTTAGTTTAGGACTGTGACTTAACCTACCTTGGTGCATGTGAGAACATAATGCTGCAGTTGATATAAGTGTGTGTTTCTGACATGGAGCAGGGGTTGCCTTTCATACCTCCAACTTCATGATAGCTGCCTCCCTTCTGCACACACACTGGCACCATGTCTGTGTGTAACTCTCATAGAACTGCATTGCTTGTGTTTTGTTCTTATCTTCATTGTTTTATTGAATTGCTTTTATATAGAATCAAAAACCTCTGCTTTGTATGTGGATTATGGATGGACAGCTGGATGGATAGATAAGCAGAAGTATCTAGTATATGTCAGATAGAGTTCTAGATATAATTGTGTACAATGCTCCCAACAACCCCATTAGGGAGAAGGCCAGGCTCCAGGTGATAAACAGCCTTTTCCAACATCACCTAGTGGGAAAGTATCAGAAAACCTTCAAACTCATATTTTTGACTCCAAATCAAGTTTTTATTTGCCTCAGAATGATTCTCAGAATTGCATTATATACCTAGTTTTCATATCAGCCCTGGTAGAAATATTTATTTATTTATTTATAGAACTCTTTAGTAGACCAGAATCTTCCCCAGAAAGTCATCATCTGACAACAGAACATTGGGGTTTGACCTTGTGCTGCAGTTCTGAAGGCAGGAAATATGGTAGTTTCTGCTTTCCAGCACACCTTGCTTATTCACAGGCATGGTGGATCACCCCTCACAACATCACCTTCATTTCTTTTTTGCATGATGATTTATGTGGCAAAGCCTCACAAGAGCACTGAGATCCCTGCTGGACACTGATCATGTAGATATGAGCAACTTAAAGGAAATGAAAATGGTTGTGTTTTCTTCTTTATTGCTCCCTGCTGTGTTTAGAAGTCTGCACTAATACCCAGTATAGTTGCTCCAATTAAAAGTCTTGAAAGGATGCTTAGAACACACTTTTAGCTGCTCATGTGGTGGTGCATGCTTGTAATCCCAGTGACTGAAGGCTGAGGCAGGAGAATATCAAGTTCAAGACCAGACTCAGCAAATTAGTGAGGACCTAAGCCGCTTGGTGAGATTTTGACTCAAAAATTTAAAAATATAAATAAAATGGGCTGGCGATGTGGCT
The DNA here is from genome assembly GCA_004027875.1 of Aplodontia rufa. Taxonomy (NCBI): domain Eukaryota; kingdom Metazoa; phylum Chordata; class Mammalia; order Rodentia; family Aplodontiidae; genus Aplodontia; species Aplodontia rufa. The sequence goes on from PVKS010004102.1 coordinate 44,184, forward strand.
CAGTGATAAAGTTCCTCTGAGTTCAAGGCCCAGTTCCAAAAACAAACAAACAAACAAACAAAAAACCCCAAAACACATACACACACACTTTTGATTGGAAAAACATTAACAGATACTTCAGGGGGAAGGATACATCTACTTTTTGGATTTCTTTTTGCACTCAAGATGAATGAGATATCATAATACACTTCCAACTACCTGAGAATGTGTTAAAAGGTCTCAAATTCCATGGCAATGTCGTCTTGGTATCTTTTTGCCTCACAGGGCTCCAAAGCCCTAACCCCTAGCTCCCTGTATTTGCACATGTGATCTCCCAACTCCTAATGGAGAAAGTTCCCCACCTGGCCAGTCCCCCTATCAGCTGGGCCAAGTGTACTCCACCAGTCTTTCACCTAACAGGTCAACTTCTTTGCTAGCCTTCAAATTTATTCATACAATCAATTACAAACTCCAGTCAGAACCAGAGGTCTCTTGTTACCAGAAAGCCTGCCCCAAGACCCCTGCTTGTTCTGTTCCCCAGTCAGCTGCAGTGTAGTCCTGCATGATGCACAAGGTCCTCTGCCCTCCAGGTTGTGTATATATATGACTAGTAAATTCCGTCTACTTCCTCTGTCCAGCATTTTACATTATGTGTTTGGCCACATGGTCCTGTCTGGAGTGGGAGATGCCTCCCTCACCAATGGCATGAATAAAAGGCAACTGGAACAGAATGCTAATTCACTTCATTGGAGGGAATTTGAATTGTACATCAACTAATAATGTATATCAAAAGTTAGCACATAGTATTTCTTCTCTGATGGTTTTATTATATTTGTTGTCAAGTGTAGTCATAAACTTCATAAATTTTAGATTTTTTTCTTTTGGCAGGTTGCTATGATTTCATAACAAATAGGATTTATTTAGCTTAGACAAGCATCAGTCATGTGGTAAAATTCAGTCTCATTTTTATCTAGTTTGAATGCTTAGAGCAAACACATTCCCTTCATTCATTGTCTTAATCCTGGAGTTTGTTGAGGCAATAAAATGGAATTAATGACATTCTACATTTCTGCAAATGTCTTGACTATTCAAGATTCACTTTGAATTTTCTGTGTATTAGCAGATTTGTAGTTATTTATACAACTCTCTGGTGAAAAAAAAATTACATACTTTTTCAAAGTTTCTTCACACGTTTTTTGGCGACTCTAAAGAGTTTAAACTGATCGTGTACACCCATAGTTCTCAATGCAGGGGCAATTTTGCTCATGGGGTATATTTGGCAATTTCTGGAAGCATTTTTGGCTCTCTAATTGGGTAAGGAGTGCTGCTGGTATAGTGAATGGAGACGGGCAGTTCAGCCAGACATCCTACAATGATCAGGACAGGCCTCCCTCCCAGGCACCGTCCAGCCGTGGATGTCTGAGGTGCCGAGGTGGAAACACCCTGTTTTAGATGACCTCTGGCATGCTGCTCACTCTTTATCCAATTATGAAAACTATATGCGAATGACTTGACCCACAAACGGAATCAGAATTTCTCCTATTCAGAAAGCAGCCCCTGAGAACATTCTTAGAAATAATATCAGCTGCCTGATATTATTTCTAAGTTGATGTACCTTCAAATTCCCTCCAATGTCATTCTTAGAAATATTATCAGGCTGCTGGGGCTACAGAACGGTGGATCCAAAGTTTTCAACTGGTTCAGTATGTATAAGTAATCTGCTCCCCATAATCCATTCCCACAGGGCTAAACAGAGACAATCCCCCTCTGCCACGATAGAGTAATAACTCTGAATCCAAAAACTCTAACTTACAGCTCAGTATAGACATTACAGAATGCGTTTATGTTTTTCTTTTAATAGTTAATTATTTGTACATTTATACTGGCTTCTTTCATGTAAACATTTGTACGTTGAAAAATAAGAGATGAGTTCTTAACCTTTATTTTGGAAGAATTTACTCACCCATCAAATGATTCTTGTAAGTACTCCTCAAGTTACAAATCAGCTGTTATAATTTAAATTGTAAGGGATCAATAAATGTTGGCATAACATGTTTCTCTGGGCTCACTATAGTTGCCTTGAAGGGGAGGCTCCGTGGCTTAACTATAGTCAAATTCCTTCCATTTATTTATTTATTTATTTATTTTTTGTTTGTTTGCCCTCTTGTTGCCTTCTTGGTTGTCCACAGCTCTGACTGATTCATTAAATAATCTTTGGAAGAAGAGCCTATGTTACAGGCAGTGATGGGTTTGCTATGCACATCAGTGCACAAAAGTCGTTGAGAATCCTGCTCACGTCCACGCTTCCATTACCATTACTGCAAATCTGCCTGGATGTGATGGCTCCTACGTAATTACATACACATACATCTCATTCAAGTGAGTGAAATAAGGTTATGCGGGAATTAATAATGCTAACTGAATAGCTAATACTCTCGTTTCTTTTGCCTTATTGGCAATTTCTAGAAATATCTCGACTCCAGGAATCTTGTATCCTTTAGTCTTGTTGATGATTCACGGTTTGTTTGCAAATGAGTTTTGTCTGTTGTTGAAACATTGATGCCAGGTGCAGAGATCTAGTGGAGAAGCTTTCATTAGAAAGCTTTATTGCCTTTTAACAAATAATTGTAATTAGGTGTAATTTAAAAAGCATAAATTCACTCATTATAAGTGCAGAATTTGATGATTTTTAGTTAATTTATATAGTTGTACAACCCTCTTATATTCCAGTTCTAGAACATTTCCGTTACTTCAAAATGGTTCCTTGCACCTATTTATAGTCGATCTTTACTATGTGCCAAGTGCCAGGCAATCACCCACCTGCCTCTGTTTCTATAAATTTGCTTTCACTATAACTTAAATAGAATCATACAATATAGATAAATAGAATCATACAATAGATCTGTTTTTCAGTGAAGCATCTTTCATTAAAAATTATTTTGGGGGGCTGGAGCGGTGGCTCAGCGGTTTCAGTGCTTGCCTGGCAAGTGCAAGGACCCGGGTTCAAACCCCAGCACCACGTACACAACTAAGTGTTGGAGCAACGAAGGCCATGTGAAAATAAATAAAGTTGTTTCTCTCTTTCTCTGTCTCTCTCATTGTCCTTCTCTCGCTTTAAAAAAACTATTTTGGAAGTTAATCCATGTTGCATTGTCAATAATTCAATTTGATGCTGAACAATAGCCCAGTATAAAGATGTGTGTTACATTGTTTATTCATTCATTAGCTGATAGACATTGGGATTATTTCCAGTTTTTTTTGGTTTTATGAATAATTCTGTTCTAAATATTTATATGCAAGTCTTTGTGTGGACATATGTTTTCATTTGCCCTGTGAAAATACATAGAATCTGAATTGCAGGGTCCTCTGGTAAGTGTATTTTTAACTTTCTAAGAACATACCAAAGTATTTTCAAAAGTTACCATATCTTTTTATATTTCCATTGGCAACATACATGATGGTGCTTTTTTCTCCACAATCTTGGTTGCACCTAGTGTTATCGGTCTTTTGTTTCATATACATTCTAGGGTTCTACAATGGTACCTTATTGTGACTTGAATATCTATTCTAATAACTTCCCATATTCATCTTTAATGTGCTTTTTCTATATCTTTGGTGAAATGTCTATTGGAATACATCACATTAACAGATTGTTAAATATCTCATCTTTCTTTTGCCTCTTATAACTGCTTTTTAGCCCCATGGGCTGACAATTAATTGAGTTTTGAGCTACTAGGCTATGCTGATTTCAGACATTTTGGAAAACAGTTCTGATGCTGGTGGCAAATGCCTGTAATCCCTGCATTTCCAGAAGCTGGGGAAGATTGCAAGTTCAAGGCCAAACTCAGCAACTTAGTGAGACTTTCATCTACCAAGTAAGACCCTGTCTCAAAAGAAATAAAAAGGATTGGAGATGTAGCTCAGTGGTAAAATGTCCTTTGGTTCAATCCCCAATACCAAAAAAAGAATTCATTTTGACCTTCAAAGCTGATTTTGAAAAAGAATTCAGGATAAATCTACTTGAATGAATGATAAATTAAACTATAAGAAACTTCAAAGGTAAGATCTTAAAAATTAAAGATAGAAATCTAAGAAAGATTCCTTTCCAAATCCAAGCTTGTTGTGTCTGGATCTGTTACTTTTCAAACTCTCTCTGTTAAAGCCTTTATTTTTTGGAAAAGTGATGAATTTATGAAATTAAACTAAAATGAAAAGATTCTTCTGAATTTATAAAGAGGGGCTATGATTTTTAATAGCATTATGTTTCAAAAAATTATGATTTGATTCACAGGCTTAAAAATGCAGTCATCTGTAATTTTAAAAGTCTACCTTTGTTTGTTTCTATTGTAAAAATTTTCCTAGAAAGTTGTGAGGACATTTACATTGTTTTCCTATTTATGGGTCATTTTTCCAAAATAGCTTGATAAGAAAGATCTTGAAACGTTTTGAACAAAGCATACTTGTTCACACTTAGAAGGGTTTGGTATTGCTCCAAATGAAGTCTTGTGGCTTGATTTTTTGCTGTGATATCTCAAGCCACAGTGAAGATTTGAAAGAAGATTTCTACTGAAAGTGCTTCACAATCCTGGGACCCCAGACTCCACCTGGGTTTTTTGTTGTTGTTTGCTTGTTTTTTTGTTTTATTTTTTGTTCTGTGCTTATACAGTGCAGACTGAGTTCTCTCTAATTTATACAATGAAATCCCACTCCCATTGTACTGATTCTGTGTACTGATTCTGGGCTCCCTTTGTACTCTAGCATCTGACAGAGTCATGTAGGTAGAATGTATTCAGTAATTATTTGTTGACCAAACGAATATTGAATATTGTCTTAACATTGTTTCAGCACTGTAAACTGTTGAATGAATATCTTAATACCTCTCTGGCCTGGCTCACTGTCCTCTGTTCAGTATTTTTGGGTTTTGTCAAATTCACTCCTTTTGGTTCAATATGATTAAAATGAAAGGACCAACGTTGCATACTCTGATATAATGCTAACAACTCTATTGAATATGTAGAATTACCAATATATAACCATACCATCATAATTCTGTAATTACTCAAATGTGATTGGGTTAACAAACATGCTTTGGATTCTTATTGTATAAAACCACACGTATGGCTAGAAAGCAAGAATTACAGAGGCAAATAAGAGAGATCTTGCCTTCAGAGGGGCTTTGAATTCAGTGTAGAGGGCTGAGAGATATATAAATAATACAAAGGACTGAGTACCAGTGGAAACAATGAGATGAGGATTCAGAAAAATATTGATTATGGAAAGAATCATACTGCCAGTTACTGTGGCACAGGCCTGTAATCCCAGCGACCCAGTAGGCTGAGATAGGAGGATCTCAAGTTCAAGGTCAGCCTTAGCAATAGAGCAAGACCCTCAGCAACTTGGTGATACTGTGTCTGAAAATAAAAAATAAAAATGGGCTGAGGATGTGGTTCAGAGGGAAGATACAGTTAGATCCCCAGTACCAAAGGAAAAAAGAAGTAAGGTAAAACTTCCAGATGGGAACGTTGAGGATACGGTGTGCTCCAAGTTGTGCTTCCAGAGATGCTGAGTTACAAGGAGGAAAGCAGGTGGACAGGCACTACTCTTTAGCCTTGGAAGTGTGGCTGATGGTCCATCGAGAGTGGGCCCTGCCCTGGTTCAAGGGAGCTGAAGGATATGAGATGATTTGCAATACTCCTCCCATATCTGTGGTTTCACCTTCTGAAGTTGTAGTTAACTGTAGTCTGAAAATATTCAAAGAAAAATTCCAGAAATAATTTATACTTTTGGGGGGAGTGCTGGAGATTTAATCCAGGGACACTTTCCTACTGAGACACATCCCCAGAACCCTCTCCTTTTTTTTAAATTTTGAGATAGGTTCTCACTAAGTAGCTCAGGGCTTCACTAAGTGCTGAGACTGGCCTCAAACTTGCAGTCCTCCTGTCTCAGCCTCCACAGTTGCTGGGATTATAGGCAAGTGCCACTGCACCTGGCCAAGAAATAATTTAGACATTTTAAATTGTGAGCTCTTCTGAGTAGCATGATGAAATCTGTCCTATTCCAACACACATGGGGCCAGAATCAGCTGTTGGTTCAGTATATTCATGCTGTAAGTACTACCCCCTCAGTAGTTGCTTGTTCTTTCTGTTGTTGTGGGGTGTGTCATAGTATGGGTCTATCACAGTTTGTTTCATCATTTTGAAATATTTTAGTTATTTACATTTTCAGGTTATTGCAACTAAAGATTCTATGAACAATTATACACAGGCTTTTTTGGTTTTTTTATTTATTAGATGAATATTGGGTTACAATTGAGGGGGAAACATCATTATCAAGCATTCAAGAACAAATGTATATACATTTAGTTATCCAAGGCTGATGCCATGTCATGGATGCCCAGCTTGGGTTCCTCTTGCTGCTGTTTCCCCCAGAAGAACTCCTGAGTTAAATGGATATCTCGTGGAGGTCAGAGATCTCCTTCTAAGATGATTCCCCCATATTCCTACCCTCCAGTCTCCTAGATATCCTTCCTAATCCCTCCCCCCCACCCTGTTCACCACCCTACGCCTCCAGGTGTCCTAGGCAGTCATTCCCCTATTGCGTTAAGAATCATACAATTAGAAGTTATTATTAGCTTAGCTGTGTAACCTACTGCTTCCTGATGTATTTTAGCTTCCACAGATGAGAGAAATCATTTGGCCCCTGAGGCTCTGAGATTGGGATACTTCACTTTGCATAATTCTTTCCATCTCCCTCCATTTGATTTCAAAAGCCATAATATCATCTTCTCTAATGGCCGAGTAGTATTCCATTGTATATATGCACCAAAGTTTTTGTATCCACTCGTCGAGTGAGGGGCATCTGGGTTGGTTCCATAGTCTAGCTATAGTAAATTGAGCTGCTATAAACATTGATGAAGCCACATCACTATAATATGCTGATTCTAACTCTTTTGGGAAAATCCCCAGGAGTGGGATAGCTGGGTCACAAGGTGGTTCCATCCCTAATTTTTTGAGGATTCTCCACATTGCTTTCCAGAGTGGCTGAACCAGTTTGCAATCCCACCAGCAGTATACACAGGCTTCTGGTGGAACATTCGTTTTATTTTTCTGGGCTAAATGTTCAGGATACAAATTGCTGAGTCCCGTGGTTAAGTGTACATGTAGTATTTTAAGAAACCAGTTCCCAGTGTGAGTGTATGTTTTATCCATCACAAACAGTGAGATTCAGCCTCACCACAGTGTTTGGTATTGTCACTGTTTTTCACTTGAGCTGTTCAAACAGAAATATGATATTTCACTGTGGCTTTAATTTGCATTTCCCTAATGACTTGCATTGTTGACTTTCATCTTTTGATGTACTAGTTTGCTGTCAGGATATCTTTTTCAAGGAAATGTCTCTTCATGTATTTGTTGTTTTCCAATTGAATTATGTGTTTGTTGTTTTATTGTTGAGTCTAAGAATTAGTTATGTATTTTAAATGAGTCTTTTGTTAGATGTGTGGCTTGTAATTATTTTCTCCCAGTTCATAGCTTGTCTTTTCATCTTTTATTTATTTATTAATTTATTATCAAGCTTCACTTGCTAGCCAAGTGCTCCACACTGAGCTGCAATCCCAGTCTTTTTCTCATCCTCTTGAAAGGATCTTTCAAAAAGCAGAGGTATTTAATTGTAATTAAGTCTAATTTATAGATTTTGAAAAAGGGATAGTTCTGCAATCGTGTCTCTGAAGTCTTAGTGCCCTATGTTAATGTCTGAAAGTTTTAGATTTTTATGGTTTACATTTAAATCTATGATCCATTTTAAGTTAATTTTTATAAAAAGTATAGGATTTTGGTTGGGATTTATCTTTTTGCCTGTAGATGTCAAGTTATTCAGAAGCACTTGTGGAAATGTTTATCCTTCCTCCACTGAATTATTTTTTTTCTAATTTGTAAAAAAATCATATTATTTTATTAATCTGTCCCATTTATTTATGTATCTTTCTGCTAATACCACATGATCTTGATTACTGGAGCTATATATAAGACAAAATTGGATAGAGTTTTTCCTCCAGCTTATTCTTATTTTTTTCTAGTTTTAAAAATCTATTCTCATTCCTTTTATTTTTTATTCTAGTTTTTAAAAATCTATTCTGGTTCCTTTACCATCCCATGTAAATTTCAAAATATTTTTTTGCCTATATCTCTAAAAATACCATTATATTTGGGCAAGAATTGATGTCTTTACTATGCTGAATTTCCCCATCCAGCATATGGTATAATCTCCCCATTTATTAAGTCTTCTTTTGATATCTTTAATCAGAATTGTGACACTTTCAAGATATAAGTTCTACATACATTTTGTTGGATTTACACCTAAATATTTTCCTTTTTTGAGTGATTTTAAAATGTATCGTAGTCTTAATTTTATTTTCACATGTGATTGCTAATCTATAAAAATTTAATTGATTTTTGTGAGTTTATCTTACATTCTGTGGCCGTACTGAACTTACTCATTAATTCTGTGTTTTTGCAGCATCCTTAGAATTTTTACCTAGACAATCTTGTCATTTGCAAATAGGAACAGTTTTACATCCTCCTTTCTGATATACATGTCTTTTCCCATATGTTTCTGGCCTAACATGCTGGCTAAAGCAGTTAGAGATAAAGAAGGTGCAGGGGTTATGGCCATGCTCAGGGAATGATGAGTCTTTAATTTGCTAGGGCAAAGTGTACAGATAGGTATCAAACTCTCCGTTAAACTTCTGATGGAAGTGCGAGAAGGGACAGGTGAGATGATTTACAAGTACAATAAGAAAGACCATAAATGCCAGAGTAAATGATAAAGTCTGATGTAAGTACAAATTAAGAAAGTAATATGACACATTGGATCGGAAAGCTACATAGTGATATTTTTTATAATTTTTTAAATTTTTTCCCCAAATTGGAAGGTATCACCCCTATTTTGCATTTTTTTAAATTTGTGAGAGTTTTATCCTCATTTTAGAGTCCAGAGTCTAAGATCTTAAAAAGTCAAATCACAGAAAGTTTTTGGAGGAAAACTGGATTTGAAATGTGTGTATGTGTATGCATGCAAAAATATGTATGTTATTTAAACTGATTATTTTTACTTTTTGACTTTTTATTTTCTCATCTCTGTTAAACAGCAAATCTATAGCTTCTTACAAATCTCCTTGCTCAGAATTATTAAACATTTCCTTTGTAGAGAAATCTATTAAAGGATGTTTGAAGGAGAAGATTCTCCAGGTGAAATCAAGGATAGGTAAAATATTTCTGAAAAATTTTCAAAGATTGACAAATTTTAGTAACCCTTTTTATTTCTCACTATAAATAAGACTTGGTACAAGGAAGCTGAAAATATTTTCTAGTCAGCGTTTTTATTAAAGAGATGTGTAGAGTGGAAATGGTGTTAGATGTTATAAAATGTAAGCAAATAAAAGACAAGCTAAGAAGTGTAGGGGATGGTGGAAGCATCTTTCTGTTAAATTGTGTCATGAATACTTCTTTCATATTCAGACTTGCATCATTTCTAAGGGGATTTTGTTGTCATGACAACAAGTTTTACAAGAACATTTTCAACTTCCATAGTTAAAATTACACAGAAAGAGTTGGATACAATGAACTTGAGTGAGCTTTAGTTATTACATTTGGCTAAAGTCACCTGCTTTATCACAGTCATATCCTTGAAAAAAATTATAGATCCGACACAACCTTCTTCTGCAAAATAAGGTCTTTTGCTATAAGGATTTATATTTTTCCCGAGAAAAGGAATTTAAAAGGCTCAAAATTTTTCTCAGTTTAAATACTATTAGATTGAAAGGTAATTTGTAATGAGTAAGCCATGATGACATCTAATACATAAAAGGACTTTGAAATGATATTGTCTCATGCAGAGATGAATTTTGATGAGGACTAGTAAGCCAAATACAGTTGAAAACATCAGTTGAATATGAAAATACTGTTAAGAATGTGATGGTAATCATTCTGTATTGGACATATTCTTTTATCTTACTTGAAAATCTCATTAAGGTTAAAAAAAAATCCAGGGGAAATATCCCCCTCATGCTGCTTCTCCTTTGCAAATGGCTTCAAGATAAATGAAAACTCCCTTTACAGTGTGTGTAAATTTCAACTTGCATATACCTATATTACTGGGTTGTAGCTATGCACTTACAGATAGTAATCTTCAAAATAATCAACACATAAAGTTGTATGTGGAATGTTCGGAATCATTTTATTCCTGAAGAAGTGAGAGATAGCAAATCTGAATTTGATGCTTTTAGAAAACCTTTTTAAAGGTTTAAAAATCATCACTTGAGCCAAGAGTATCACTTTATCATAGTAGTGTAACTGTACTCAGATTTTAGTGCTTTGATTTTCATCCTCAATGTCACTTTGAGAATGCTTTTTCTAAACCTAGACATAGAAGACTATTCCATCTTACTAAGAAAAATAATATTCTAGAAAGATTCATTTTATATTATTACCTAACCTATCAATTAGAATATCTCATACAATATATAATAAATTGCAGCTAGAGTTTGAGGGGGCTGCAAAGCGTAGTGGCATAGAGGGGGTGACGCTCCCTGGGTTCTAGCTCACCTCCACCACATAGGAGGTTGAAGCCTTAGGCAAGGTTTTTTACCTCTTTTTATTTTGTTACCTTTTATTCAGAATGGTGCTAGTATAACTATGCCATAATTTTCAAACGCCTGTTCCTCTTAGTTTTCTGATTTACACATTCCAGGGTGGAAATGACATCTGAATTGTAAAGATGTTTACAATAGTTACTTACATCCATATCATCTGCATTGCAAACAGCAGACATAGGGGAAAGAAGCAAGAGTGTTCCCAGTTTTTGAAAGTGATACATGGAAAAACTATACAACAGTTTTGCTCACATCTCTTTGGTGAATTAGTGATCATGACACTGATTAGCTGCAAGGGTGACTGGGGACATGTTGAACTTTAGCAACATGGCAATATGGCTGGCCAAGTGTACCGTTACTTCTGTTAAACAGAAACAATAGAATAGACTTTTGGAGATGGTTCACAGTTCCCAACATAGACCCCTAGAAAATGCCCATGACACTGCCTTACACTGAACTTTTCAACGTAGTATATGAAAGACCTGAATGTATCAATTTGGGAGCAACTTGGTAAAAACAACATTTTTCTTTAGTACATAAAGTCAGGTAATTCACCTAATGGATTTATACAGCAGTGGTAAAGAAAGAAAGCTCTTCACTAAATTAGTTACTAGTTTTCAGACATTTCAGGCCTCCTCTCTTAAAACTATCCCTGAACCTCAAAAATATTTATTAAGAATCAATTGTTTTTTAAATTCTAAGTTTGATTCTGCCTGGGCTTATGAGTAGTATTCTCTCATCTGGTTTGTTGGTGCGAAGTGTTAAAAAAAAATACATTGTTTAAGGCATGATATGGTGTACGTAAAAAAGATCAATGACGTAGGTTTGGAGGTCAAGGGAGAGCGTTGACCTTGGCATTGAATGGATGGAATTCCAATGGATACAGTGTTGAACTGCACAGTCAACTTCACTGCTACAACTAAAGGACATGAATAGAGCAATTTTAGGAGGAAAAGGTTTCTTTAGGGGCTCACAGATTCAGAGGTCTTAGTTTAGCTCCATTCTTAGGAGCTTGAGGTAAGACTGAACATCATCATGAGGGCAGGCAAGGCTCCAGGGAGCAGAGAGCTGGAGGCATCACATCAGGAAGCAGAGTAGAGAGCGAAATTCCATGCCAGATATAGAATATATACCCCAAAGGCACACCCCAATGACCCAACTCCTCCAGTGAACCCTACCAGCCTATAGTTGCCAGTGAATTCCCACGAAGGGATTAATTCACTGATTGGGTTAAGACCTTTGTAACCGAATCATTTCATGTCAGCCTTCCCAAATTGTCACTCATGAGCTTTAGGAGGACACCTCACATACAAACAAATTGTAACAGTAGCCTTGGGAGAAAGTAAAGATAGATGGTATGACATAAGTAAATGTAAATGAGGGGATGAATTTGGAAAAATGACTAGACTGCACCATGCATACATTAGAGAGGAGTACAGAAGCTTAGGAGGGGCTGAAATAAGGACTTAGATGTCTTACTGCAGGAAAAATATATTCTCAATTCATTAAGAAAATGGTGGGGAGTTAGAACAGTAGCTGCGCAGTTACAGCACCTGCCTGGGATGCATGAGAATGTAGGTTCAAACCCCTGCACCATGTACACAAAGAAATGTAGCAACGAAAGCCATGTGAAAAAAAAAACAATAAAAATCGATTCTTTCTCTCTCTCACTGTCCCTCTCTCTTAAAAAAAATAAAAAGAAAATGGTGGGCCATTGAAGGTGGAAGTGAGGGAGTGACATGATTGCAGTTATGTCAGAGGGCAATGAATTTTACTGCAGTGTGTAATGGGTGAATTTGAGACCATGAGAAACGGAGGCAAATGAAATAGCACCCACTTACCCTATTATGAATGTACAGATGAGGAGAGAAAACACTTTAATGGGAGAATCTTTGGAGTTAAAGTTTGGTGACTTGGTGACTGAAATAGTAGCATTACTATTAAATCTAAGTCAGGGGGTGAAACAAGTTGAGAAATTTTTGATATGCCTAATTTTTAAGTATCCAATTGAGATTTCTGAAAGATATTTCAAGTGATAATCTAAACCAAATTTGTAGATATTTATAGAGCCAAACATGTGGATTCGAAGTTTTCTCGGCCACTTGCTGAAGGTGTCAATGTAGATGGATTAATTAGCACCTTGTGCTTCAGTTTCACCTGGGCATGGTGGTAGCACCTGCTCAGTGAGTGGTTGAGAAGGCAAGGTGATCGATTAAAAGCCAGTCCCTAGCTTGTAGTAATTAATGTATGTTAGTAACTATTATAATGATCATCATCAGAGTGAGTGTAGGAATCAAAAGGAAAATAAGAGGTAGGCAAAGAGGACAGAGGGAGAAGGAAAATCAAGTGCATACAGAGGCCTGGAGACCGGCAGTCCTTTCATTGAGGGCAGCTTGGTGTGGAGGGTCATAAACAGCCCAGATGAAGAAATAAGAACATGTCAATAGATTGGGAAAGCAGAACTTTTGAGACAGCAGATTCGGGACAGTAGGAACAGCAGAACCCAGATTGGGAAGGGTTACCAGGTAAGGAGCTAGTAAATGGAAACAAGGTGATATATCCTATTTGATTTTATTGTTGTTATTGTTGTGTTTTTGTTTTTTTTTAAAGAGAGAGCGCCAGTGAGAGAGAGAGAGAGAGAGAGAGAGAGTGAGGGAGAGAAAGAGAGAATCAATTTCATTTAGTTTTTCATGTGCTTTCGTTGCTCAGAAACTTTGCTATGTATGTGGTGCTGGGGTTCAAACTCATGATCTCGTGCTTGCCAGGCAAGTTTTGAAACCGCTGAGCCACTGCTCTAGCCCCATCTCCTATTTGTTTAAAAGAAAAATAGAAATTGGTAGTGAAGAGAAGGAAAGAAATAAGGTTGAGTAAATTAAGTGCAGAAGAGAAACATTTGAGATCAGTTTGGTTTTGTGTATTTAAAAATGTGAAAACATTATGCAGGTGAAGGGAGGATGGCTACGAGTGAAAAACTGAAAATCTGAACAAGAGAGAAAACACAAAAAAGGAAGAAGAGTCATGTGTGGGAATGAGGGTTTATTCTATTAAATGTAGTGAATTAAAGTAAAAAGCTTAAATACAGAAATGTATTTGAAATACTTTTTATTATAAAACAATGTATGCTTGTTAGAGAAAATTAGGAAACTATAAATAATATTTACTGAAAAATAATTCATAATCCTACCAAATAAAGGTATTATCATAATTTTAATATATAGCCTAATAATTATTTTTAAAATTTGGATTCTCCTGTTGTTGTATTGTGAACATTCCCTTTGAAATCATTCTTTTTTAATGAATACACACCTGTCACGTGGTCATGACAATGATTAAAAATTTTAATTAGTACTTTGGACATTCTAATCATTGGCAGTATCTCACTTGTATTATTAGTGCTTCATGACCATCTGTATAACTAAAATCTTCCTCTTGGATTTAGTTCCATAAAATGAAATCTTAAAAATAAAATTACAGGGTCAAAGAATATGAGGCATTTATTCTTTTTTTTTCAAGAACAAATATATATTCACATAGTAAGCCAAGGCTTATGCCATTTCATGGTTTCCCCCATTGGGTTCCCCATGGTTCCATGTTTCCCCCAGTTGAATCCTTGTGTTAAATGGACTTCTTGTGGAGGTCGGAGGTTTCACTCAGTTGATTCCCCCATACTCCCTTCCTCCAGCCTCCTTAATAGCCTTCATATTCCATCTCCCACTCCCTGCCTCCCCACTATGTCTCCAGGTATCGGAGGCAAGTTTCCCCGTTTGTGTAAAAATTTATACATGTTGAGGTTATTATTAACTCAGCCATCTATCATACTATTTCTGGTTGTATTCTAGCTTCCACTAATGAGAGAAAACATTCGGCCCTTGAGTCTCTGAGATTGGGATACTTCACTTAGCATAATGTTTTCATCTCCATCATTTATTCTTACTGCATCTGCCGAATTGCTTTCCAGCAGTTGGGGGACGTTGGTACCCCTACCATGTTACCTTGCTCTCACCAGCTGCAGGATGTCAACTGTGAAGCCAGCAGGAGGTGAGGAGAAGGCCCATTTTAAGTGGGCCACGCTGGGTTAGAGGCAAGATGGAGAAGCCAAATTAGTGAGTAGAAGACCAGTGGAGACAGAAATCTGAGACACTCGTTGTGAGGCTGTGACACCTTACACTGACACCCTTTCAGACCATCCAGGAAAGCATTGTAAAAGAGATCTTGGATGTGCAGACAGAGTTCTTGCTTTGCTTCAATGATTTACTCACCATTTAGATGAAAGGCACCAGGATGGTTTGCAAACGGAGGTTTGTGTAATCTTCTGATTTTTTTTTTGTATGGACAGCAGCTGTTAAATCTTTGTTTTCAATAAAAAGTAGATGATAATCTAGCAGAGCTCTCTTTACACAGTTTTGTCTCATTAATCAACCAGTAAATTTTTATTTTTCCTCTTGTAAGCCATGCTGGTACAGAAATAAAAGATTTCCTCTTCTATTGTGTGCATGAGATGGTTGGAGTCTGGATATTTACACACACTTTCCAAAACACCAGAGAAATATATATATCTTTTAAAAGTATAATTTGTTTTACAATTTATCTATTTTGGTAGGAAGCTTATTACATTTGACTTAAAGACTTTAAATCGTTTCAGTGATGCTTTGTATTTTCATCTGATTAACTTACTTCCAAAGTTTTAAGAGTGCTACACGTAGGTACTCATACACACTTCAGTAATCTGATCCATTTGGGAAATATATTACCAGACTTATAGATTATAGATTATGTTTACAATTACAGTTTTTTCTTTATATATTCAAATAACTATCATGATTGCAATTAATTCCACAAACATCACTAAGTAGATAATCTACCAGACTCTATTTTGAGCATATGTTATTTACCCACAAATAGCTCCAGTGTGAATTACAGAGCGAAAACTTTGCAATTATTCCCAATGACCATGAAAGAGGACTGTGGTGATCCTTTCTTTGTAAGTAGGACTCATGGAAAGTACCATTTGTGTGTGGGGCTATGGCTCAGGAGATTGAAGCCGAGCAGTGGAACCTACCACACTGCATCAATCTTTGATTTGTGGCTAAAACCATTGTCCACTATAATTTTGCATCTGATAAATTGCATATACATTTTTGTTGGAGTTACTGATACTTCTTATTCAGAATCTGTGTTCTCAATATTATGCTGAAGAAGGCAGATGCAAACAAAACAGTGTATTGCAAAATATTTCTCAGACCTTAGTGACTCACTAGGCCTTAGAAAACTTGGAGACACAGGGTTAATCGATCACACAATTGCTACCATCACAACTCCTACAGGATAGTCAAAGCCAAAAGCAAGGCCATTCTCCACCTTGTCTACTCAGTTGCCTACTGCTCAGCCTCAGGACCAAATCTGAGCCCAGAAATAGCTCTTGCTAAGTCAAATATGTCTTTGGTTCTACCCTTCTCCATGATCTTTCTTTTTCCCCCCTATCTTTAAATAAAAGTATAGTCTCACAATTTGTTTGCTATTAAACTTTTGCTTCAGCATCCACTTGTAAGCTGACAGAGGCTATTTGAAACTGTGGTGCCTTGCAAGGCTTGGTGGAGTCCTCTTCATTGCAACTTCTTGGTGGTGTGACAGGCAGCCTGCTTGCTGATCGTCCTAACCCCAAACCCAGCACAAGTCACAGCCTCAGACCAGGACAGAATGTATGGTTTACTTCAGAATCATATAAATAGGCTCCCTCTTCTCTTATATTTTCTTTAAACAAACACCAGGGGGAAACATGAGGGGCCAGGTTAACAAAGTCTCAGTCCTATAGTGGCTTCTGACTCTTATTCCCTGCCTGCTGGTGAAACTTCCTGCTACCTCCAGACTTCCCATCAGCCTCCTGTCTGCACCCCTGTTCTTTCTTGAATCTGTAAGTAATGCATTTTTAGACTTTTTTTTTCTGTTTTATGCATTTTGGTTTCACTTCCTTTTTGTGTCTTCCCACCCCCAACACATCTTAACATAATTTTCCCTATCAACGTTTCCCTAAGAGATAGCTCTCTTCATGTCAACTCCTGACAGAGACCTCAAGACCAAATTAGAAAGACACATTAACAATGACAAGCACAAAATTTAGACTCTACATACAAAGTTATATCAATATGCATAGGTATATATCATGTTATCCTTTCTAAAATCAAAACCCAGCAAAGCAAAATTTTTGCTTAGTTTGGTTGGGCTGTGGTTTTCCACCACATATCTGTTGCTTTGTCTTTAAAACACGTATGAGTTTCTATATTTCTTCTTCAATTGACATGTCTAAGTTCAATTTAGCAAAACTCTGTGCATCAGTATGTAGACATCTAAGTATGTTCTGATGCTTTTCCTAGCTGTTTTGTTTGGTGAATTTCTAGCTGCTTTCTTCAATGTTGACCTCTTTACATTCTACCTAATGTGCTCCAATGTAGTCATTGCACAAAATGTGATTGCTGCTTTCAATGGAACCCCTCCACGATGCATCATCAAAGTATATAGACACAGTTTCCTTCTCCTCCAGGACTTCCTTAATTCTTCGCTAGGACTTGAAGGTGGTAAACTGGCCCCTCTTCAAGACTTCTCATTTATCTTTCCTGCTTAGTTGAACTTCTACAGTTTTTTTATGACTTGCTGGTATCTAGGGCAAATCTTGGTTCTTGGCACCAGGAATGTGAGAAATGCTAATCCAATGTTCAGGGTGACAGAGGGAGCTACTTACATTTCCTCACTGATGTTAGGTCCTGGTTTTAGTGCTCCTAAGCTAGGTAAGACTCATCTTGTTTCAGCTTTCTCATTCCTTCAATCCGAATACTAGCCTTGATCTCCTGCCTATATCGCTGCCTTGATTTTTGGATTTTCTACCCAAACACATATTTCTGCCCTTAAACTCCAGATGATTTCTCTCTGTGGAAGGTCCTCTCCCTGTAAACTCCCTGAAAGTGCTCTGTGTCTTTGTGCATGGAAAAGATGAGGTTGATATAACATTTCCTTTGTTCTTGATCTCTCACTTCACTAGTCAGTTGCCACCTTTTATAGATCATTTCTTTACATGTTTCAAAGCTGTTTCTAACTTGATGCTAGGGTTATTATTGGGATTGAGGGTCTCATTAAGTTTTACATACAATTGGTTTTAGCACAGATATGTCATCTACAAAATTTGGTCTGAGCACATTTCTCTGTGAAAATTTCCCTGATCCTTGCTGAAAGAATTAATCACATCTCCTATATGATCTGTCTACTTACTGCTTTAATGAGAGCCAAACAAATTATACCAATGTAATATTTGAATTTAGGCATGGTGCTATTCCAAGTACTTTATGAATATTAATCCATTTTGTATTTAAGACAACTTTATCATTCTAATATTCTTTATTCTGTTTTCCAAATGAGGAAACTGAGGCATAGAGATATTTAAAAACTAGTTCAAGTTTACCTAGCTAGTGTGAGAAAGGAGTCATGATTTTACCAGATAGTCTAATTTTAGCATCTTTGTTTAGCTAAGATTATTATTTTCTCTTCACAGATATTCATAAATATTCAAAAAAATCATACATAAGATGCTATAAATAATGTGGCTTTACTTTTTACTTTCAAGAAAGTCTTATTATCCTTTTGGAATTCTAAATGCTATTTGGACAAGTTTATTCTTTGTTTTTTGGATAAATTATATCCTGGTGTATTAGGAATTTTGACATCCAATCTATGCAAGTTATTAATATATAATCGTGCAGAATATACCACCATCAAATAATGAGTTTTCAAGAAGCAAGAAAATAGAGTTAAGAATATTATAGGCAGGTATGAAATACCAGAGGGCTTGAAAGTACGTGCTACATTTTATGTGTAGAAATTAGGAAAGCAGGTGGAAAGCATCTGAGGCCAGAGACAAGGAGAGTGGGTAGGAGAGAGGGGGAACAGAATCAAGGTTTAGTTCATGTTGTTCCGAGGAAAGCAATGGACGATAAGCTACAAGCCCTCATGTGTCTCTTTGGCATGTGGATCGTACTATAAATTTGACATTAGCCTTTCATCTGTAATTTCATAGGACACATCTCCTGCTGAGTTGGCTTAATGTCAAGAGATGAGAAGAAATGAGAGAAAGAGAAGAAAAAACAGAGGGAAAGTATTTCTAATGGAAAAAATTAAAGTACCTTTTTCTTTCATAATAATCACTCAAGTGGTGATTGAATGTGACAAGGGCGAAACCTGAACAAAGTTTCAGTTAAATTATTTATCCAAAGTGGGGCTAAAGGCAGATTAATGTATGAAACTCTTTCCATTGTTACCCAGCGAGAAACATGCCCTTAAAAATAGCAAGTATGCCAATCTGCCAGACCGAGGGAGGAGGAGTGTCTTCCCTGCCAGGGTTTTAATATCTTTCAATGTGATCTCCATGGCGAGTGATCCACCAGGACCATGCTCTTTCACCTTTGCTGACAGGTTTATTTACCTCCTATCAATTTGTTTGATAGTTAAAAATGAAAGATCATTCATTAGGCCTGTAACCAAGACCCTGAGATACTTCCTGAGCATTGGGTGAGACATGGGGGCGGGGGACCTAATTTCTAGAAACCCTCTATTGGTCTGCTTCCTCTACGCACTTAGGGATCCTAGAAGAATAGGATGCTTTCCTTGTCCATGAGGCAAGGAGATATATATATATATATATATATATATATATATATATATATATATATATATATATATATATATATTGTATGATCTTCCCAGTAGTTAAATAAGGCAAAAACAAAAACCAACCCTGATTCCTGTGTTGGTTCTACTCGTGCATCCTATTTGTGGCAGACATGCCTGACACTTTTATATCATCCCTCAAGGCTAATAAATTTGAACAAATGGAAGCAGTTTTGTTTCAAAGATGAGTTCTTTTTAGTTATTAAACAACTATTTTGTTATAAGAAAAAAATAAAATACATCAAGCTATAGATAGAAATGAAAGTATGAAAATCCAAGATGGCATAGATCATCTAGATCCATTTGTTCTGTTCAGCCTGAGAGCAAGCATTTGGGCAAGCAGGCTGTGCTCCACCTCATCCTCCTGGCTTCAGGAATTTTTTAACCCCTGGATGGTTCTCACAAAACAGTCATGCAAATTGCCCTCAGTCAACATGCTCCCTGGAATTCTAGGAGTCCAAGGCTCCTGGCATCTTTTCTACATTGAAACACAATTAGTAAGGATTATTATCTAAGAAATCTTGGATCTTCCCTATGTAAAAGTCATATTACTGATCCTTCGGGACAGCCCAACTATTAAAAGTAATAACTTATTTATACCACATGCAAGTCTGATGGTATCTATGCATTTGGGGGCCCTTTCTTACCTGGTTCAATTTTATTTCTCTGGAGTGAGAGCTTGATATGCTCTGGAAACCATTAGCCTCAGAACCTGGCATATTTTATTCAGCGGCATGCTTAATGTACTGACTCCCAGAGCAGATTTTTTTTAACACCTATTTCCTCTGAATAACAAAAATATATGTGGTAATTATATAATAACCAAAAAACATTATTTGAAAAGTCTTCAGTTTTTATAACAGTTAAGATTTAAAGTGAAAAATCTGCTTTAAAGGAATTATTCAAATTCAGTAAAATATTATGTACTAAAATTTTCATGTTAAGAAAAAATTACACTTTACATTTTATACTGTACACAATGAATGAAATTGTAGGCAGAAATATAAAAATATATACATGTAATATTTATATATGTATTGTATATGTATAATTTTACATATGTTTATGTAATGAAAACTCAACTGTAACTGCAGGATTTGTTTAGAAGTTAGACCAAAACTCATTTTGAGGATATTTATTAGTGATGTTAAGAAGTAGTGAGGATAAAACTCTCCCTTCCGTTCTGGCTGCACCAAGCTGATGTCTCCCACCCTAGGTCCTGGTATCACTCTATTTGTGATTTCCAGTTGTTTAATCTTTTATGCCCTTGTAAGTAACCGCAAGTTTTTTTAGGTCAAATGAGTAATTTTGGTCATTCTTCCTCACCTCCACCCACATACCTCTTTCAAATGGCAATATAAACGATCTTCATGGGATCAGAATTTTTCTTATAAATGTTTTTTTCAGCAACTCTCTGTGAAAAACTAAAGTTCTGTCTGACCTAACAGTCAACCTGAGGATAATCCTGGTCATGAAGTGATTTACTCTCATGCTTCCTCTGGAAATTGGCTTAGCCCAGTTCTGGACTGTATCAAGTTTCAGAACTGAGAAACCTGGAAATTTCTCTCAGCCCAAAGCTCAACTAAAGGAGAGATTTTACTGGTCCAGATTGAATGTATTGAAATAATGCATAGAAAAATGTCTAATAACCTAATAATACTCATTTTAAAACTGTTACCTCCAGTGAAGGGGAACAGCAAATAGAATATCTACAGAAGGAAACATGCATGAAATGAATGTCATATTAATCACTTTCTTGCTGGTTAGAACACAGTGAACAAATAAAAGTGTAATAATCCAATACAACTGAGGCTATTAAAATGAATCATTACCGAAAAGCGGCCTAAGCCAATATCTCTAAAGTAGATTCCCTTTGTGAACGCTATTATGTCTCAGCAATGATAATTCTTGTTTGCTGAGTCCTAAAGGTCTGTATTAATTGTGATTGTTAATGTTAAGCAAGAAAGCTAATTTAGCAAGCTAGAAAGTTTCCTTTACTGCTTTTCAAGCATTTCTTTATTGCTGTAAACATCACGTAGATTTACGGGGACTCTTAGAGGATAGCTATTTAAAAGTGTGGGTGTGGGGCTGGAGCAGTGGCTCAACGGTTACGGCACTTGCCTGGCTTGCGCAGAGACCCGAGTTCAAACCCCAGCACCACCTGAGCAATGAAGGCCACATGAAAAACTAAATAAAGCTGGTTCTCTCTCTCTCTCTCTCTCTCACACACTGTCCCTTTTTCTTTAAAAAAAAATGTGGGTGGGTGGGAGGTGGCAGGATGTACATCTGTGGACTCATTAGTTTTGAAACCCCACTATGTGCATTCCAGAAGTATGAGAACCCCAAGGCCAAGTTTAGTCAATGTAATTATTTATAAACATGTTTGTGCAAAAATATGAAGTTTTAAGAATGAGGATAATGCATCTTATGTGGGACAATGTATTACTATAAGACAGAAGAGAAAAAAACTTATAGAAATTATATCTAAAATTATTTTACTATATTGTAAGCTGTGTAGGGGAAAAATCTTTAAAAAAAAACACTTCATTTAATCACTGAACAAAATTTAGCCCTTATAATGGTTTTGAAACTTGTGTCAGTATTGCTTCTTTGCATATTTAGTGCATAATGTCTCTGTTATAAATTATAAATTATAATTTATAATAATATAATAAATTATAAATTTATTATATTATTATAAATTATGCATATTTTATATGCATAAATTATATATAAATGTATATGTGTCATGCATATAAAATTGTGGTAATTCACTTAGTCATCCACTTTTGGGTGTTATTTATAATTCATAGACTGTTCATGTGCAGGAATTTTTCTGCCTTCACAATTTGCCACCCTTTCTCATTCCTTGGCTATTACCAGCTTCAGGAATCACTTGATCTAGAGTACAGCACGGTTGGGACCAATTCTGACCTCTAGCAAGGCAGTCCCAGTGACTTGCTTAACGTACCTAAATCTCAAGATCAGAGATGGATATAGATAAGGCTCCATGGAGAAGGGGTTCTTGATTGACCCAAAAAATCTGCACCTCAAGGAAGGAAAGACCATTCTTGAACCTATCCTCCTGAATATTTCTCCTGCACCTTCCAGTCCTTAAAATCTGGTACTCAAATACAAGTTTTTTTTTTCACTTTGTTCTGTTCTTTGAATTACTTGGCATCCAGAGTCACTTTTCACAAAGTAAGTACTCATGTGCTCAATATGCCATGTCCTGGTTTCCAAAATTTTGTGCCTTCTACTTTGGTTGCCTTCTGGACTTGGTACTTCTGATTCTTTAATGGATGATTATTTGTCGATCTTAAACCTTATGCCCTGTGACAGTTTGTCTGCCTGGAAAATTATACATGTAATCTTTGATACCCAAAGATTGAGAACTTCTTACCAGTCCATTAATTTTACCCTGACCGTGAACTTCTCAGCTCTATCCTTGATCCATCAACTTATATCATTCTAACCTTATCATTATAGCCTGGGTTTTGGTTCTGAATTCTTTGCCTGCCATCAGCATTTATAAAAACAATGGCTAATATGCTTTTGGAATAGGAAGACTTTATCAAACTATGTGAAGCAGAGGTAATAACACAGAGTTTGAATTTGGTGTCTCCGAACCTTGTGCATTCTAGGCACTTTAGCTATTTTTGCCCTTCCAATTTAGTTAAGAATGAGTCCTTTGTGCAGGCTTAATTGGTCAATGGATAGCAATTGCCTGTCCCAGGGCCTGGCGCACCCCTGTGTCAGGATTTGGTCAGAACTGAAAACCATCAAGAATGAGGTAGATAGAACAAGGGAAAGAACATTCTGCAATTAATTGAGCAGGTGGGAGATGGGTTTAATTTGTAACTAGTATCTGGAACTAACTGCCATATCCCTACCTTTGTGTAAAGGTTTTAAAACTAATTGAGGCTATCAAGGTAGAAAAAGGGAAACTAGAAACCATGAGGATAAATTGGAACCCACAGGATGAACTGGAAACTGGGTGGTCTGTCACAAACTTAAAGTCTCTAATGTTGATGAGCAGGACAAACTGACATTGTATTTCAGGATCCTAAAAATGTACCTGGTTTGGAAGTAGAAAACCCCAAAAGAAGTGACCAGACGGAAGTCAGCAAGATGAACCAGTATATCTGAAACAACATACTTGAACTATTTCTTCCATCATTAGCCCCAGCCCAGAATCCTACAGAGAAGAGAATTCTAGGAAATGTAATTGAATCTCAGCTCAAGTGACTTGGTGCAGGGACGCCATACACCTTGGTTTCTGCCTATCTGTGGTTCAGTCTGTTAAGAAAAAAAAGTGTTAAAAAGTTGTATCTGAATTCTCTAGGTTTCCTTTAAATGGCCTAATTTAATTGGCGATCTGAGATTCTATCAGCATGGTCAGTTTACTTCATTTATAAGGAAATTGGATACCTGGGCAAGTCTTTTAGCGTTGTTCTTTAAGTTGGATCAATTTATTTGACTTTTCTTTGCCAAAGTTATTTTGTGTCGAGGATTTAACACCAATATTGAGGCTATGGCTACAGCAATTTTGTACTTCTTTCAAACATGATGGGAGGATAATTGGTTTATGACATTTGAGGCCCTTTTCAGCTTCCCAGGAGGGGGTAAGGGGCATCATGCCACCCAGATTCATAAAACTGTTCATTTAATTGTTTTACTCATCCAGGCTCACAGCTGATAATCCTGATAAGAACACCATAAATACTCTTTCAAGGGCAGGGTTATTTTCATTTTAGAAAGGTTTAGAAAGGTTTCCAGACCTTTTTAAGCCTGTTTGTGCTCTGAAGGTCTGGAAGAGAGATGCATTTTTCACCACATTAAATAATACATTCAAGTGTAAGTGGCTTTCAACGTGAAGAACTAAAGAAAAGGCCACCAGAGGAAGCCACCCTTGCTGTGTCTCCAAGGTGACTGTCACATAGCAATAGGCCTGACCCTGACAAGGCTGGGAACAGTTGCCTTGTGGAGAGGTATGGGGCAATCAATACAGCCCCAATCCACGCTGTCACTCATAGACTGGATCTGACTAAATTTCTCAGAATATTGGGTTTAGGTTTCAGGAGGAACAATTTCTTTCTTTGGCACTGAAGTAAATAGATCACTGTCCAGATTTTAAATCAAAAGATGTTATCTTAGTTTTCTGAAGACGATTCTTTGAAGAACTTACATTTGTTATATTCATGAGTGCATACAGGCTGGAAAATCTGGTAAATATATCCTTGACCAATGTGTAATTAGCAGTAAGCTAGAATCCTTAAATCCCACTTTAGCTACTTAAATATCTCAATATCTTTTTATCTGAAAAATGTTAGCATTTCTTAATATTTGGAATGTCTAAAGAATTTATCTGTTTGCCAATATTCTGTTAAATTTGCAATATTGAATCTGAGTTTAAGCACCACATAGAAATCATTCCAATTGCTAATTTTATTTCTATTTTCTAAAGTAACAGTTTCTAAATCTTCCTGTAACAAGCCTGTAATGTGTTATCAAATCATTTCTTAAAGATAGAGTACTATATTAGAAATTAATTATGGACAAATATGAACCTGTTTAAGACCTCCAGTTTTAGTCCAGAGGAAAATCTGAGGACAGGAAGTGTGTCCATGGGGCTAGAGAGGAGGGGATAGAATTGAGATTCCCTCCTTTGCATGGAAAAGTGGGGAGTGGGGAAGTGTTGAGAAAATCCAGTTTGAAACTTCTAGCTTGGACCATTGGGTACATGATAATGGAAGTACCTGAGAAAGAAAAGGCAGGAAAAGGAGCAATTGGGTGCTGAGATGGGTTTGCAACTAATATCTGGAACTACCTGCTCCTCACTGGGCACGTCTGGGGAAGTTTTTCCTGCCTTTCCCATCAGTATCCATCAATCTGAGCACCACAAAGATACTCACTTTTCACCCTCTGTATTTACTGAGGGGAACTGCAGCTGTTTCTCCTGTCCCTGCAGTTGGAAAGCCCTGTATGCTGTCAGTGTTTCAGAGTGGATGGTTGGCTCTCGTTCCATTCGTGGGTGGATTTCCTTGTGGATAATAATAGTGGTGTTGGCTGTTTTCAGCACTGGTGATTTGTCTGCTACTTGGCATACGAAGCAAACTGCTGAAATCAGGGCACCTGGGGGAGCATCTTAAAATCATGTCCTTTTAAAATGTTAACTAATGAACTCCAGTTTGATGTTTTACCAGCACTCATGGGAGTATAGGCAATAAAAGTCTAAAAATGTGAAGTTGATGTGCAGGAAGCAATGATAAAATTTGCTTTTTATGCACTTTGAGAAAATGCATGAATGTTCCAGGTCAGGAGGCACAGTGGCTGTCATAGTGTGTTGGCATCTTGTCACTCTTACACTCAATCCTCTGTGTAGGATATTGTGTTGGTTCAGACCCTGAATTGTGTTAAACTGCTCCTTATGAGAATAAAATATACTCAATTCCGTAAATATTGAACTAAATTCAGTTGGGGATTTGAATGCTGGTTTTTAATCCAACCTCTTGCTTTTTATACTCAGTCTTAATAAACTCACATGCACTAGGTGACAATTGAGATGCATTTTACATGGTTAAACAACAAGTAGAGAATGGAGCCCCATGAATATTGACTTCTTGTGGGGTGCGTTACAAGGTTCCTTCAATTTTTTTTATTGTCTCCAAAGTGTAACTTCTAATTAGAGTGGCTCTGCCTTGCACGCTTACTTTTGTGTTATTAAGAATGCTCGCCTACGTGTAGTATGCACTGAGAATTTTAGTTATAGATGTTTTCAAAATAAAAATGGAGCAGAAAAGACAATGAGGTTCTCTAAAACATCAATTTGGAGAATAATGGCACTATATCTTTAAAACATCTGAACGTGTCATATTTTAACACTTTAAATCAATGCCCTGGGTCTTGTTAAAGTTATTTTATTATAAATAAGAAATTTGATTTGCTCCACCCCTGGACAGTCACTGAGGGGTTTATTACTTGCTTCATATGCTTTTTCTTTTCTACCCATTCCTTTCATACCACTGTACTAGTTAGGTCTATCACACCAGCTCTTGGACTAAATAGCAGGGCTTTTTAATAGGACTCACGCTATTAGCTGATCTACTCTTCATCATCTTAAATCAGATGAATCTTCTTTAATCTGGACTTCTTCATATTATCCCTCTTCTTGGAAATCATCTGTGGGTTCCTAGGTGAAATTGAATCCATTAGCATTAGAGGATTTTTGCAATAAAAAATTGTCTTCTTGGGGCTGGAGTTGTGGCTTAGCAGTTATGGTGCTTGCCTGGCAAGTGCGAGGACGAGAGTTGAAACCCCAGCACCGTGTATACAACAAAGTGTCAAAGCAACGAAAACCACATGAAAAACTAAATAAAATTGATTCTTTCTCTCTTTCACTGTCCCTCCCTCTAAAAAAAAAATTGTCCTCTTAATTCAATATTTGTATTGCTCACTGTGAAACTAATATTTTTATTGTTCAACCAATATTTGTCCTCTTTTTCTCCCCCATTGGTTGCTCTTGCCTAGAAAGCCCTCCCAACTCCCCTGCCCCTCCAAACTGCACCCAACCTCCAGTGATCTGCTTCAGGCCCCATTCCCCTCTTGGACATTAGCTTTGAATGTTTGCTGACTTACGCTCCATCACGTATTTTAGCAGCTAAAAATTTCAATTTTCATATGTAAAAGGTAGAAATAAACTCACTTTAAAAATTTTAATTGTTGAAGAACTTGTTGACAAATATTAACCTAGACAAATTAGTATGATAAGTATCCATATTATCTGTCCTTTAGCTTCAGTGATTATCACCTCAAAGCCAGTCATGTTTGATCTGTGCCCTGCCCATTTCCTCTCCCATAATATTTTGGAGCAGATCTCAGGTATCATGTCATTTCATTTGTACATATACATAATGTGAAATAAACTCTGATAGTAGTATTTCCCTATTTTTAATTGCCCTAGGCACCTGTATTCATCCTGCAGTAGACAGGAGGCACCTACCTAAGTGAAACATCTATTTCCATATTCATGACCATTCTATAAACATATCTATCTGTATCTATTCATATATCTATATTTATTCTTTTCTATATCTTTATTCTTATCTCTGTATAACCAGTCTTCCATCTGTGATTTCTGCATCTGAAGATTCAACAATGAATCAAATATATTCACGGGGAGTTTTTTTTTAATATTTACCAAATTTTTCCCTTCTTATCTCCCATAAAACACAGCATAACAACTTGCATTAGGTATGGTGAGTAATTTAAAGTATATGGGAGGATGTGTGAAGTTTACATGAAAATACTATACCATTTTTATATAAGGCACTTGAGTATATGTGAATTTTAGTATTGCAGAAATACTGGAACCAATCCCTGATGGATACCAGGGACAGCCATATCTTATCTACCTGCATTCATAATTTTATCTGTTTCTCTATCATATATTATATTTACATTCTATATGTATGGGGTTCACAATCAGATGCATTAACAAACTAGATATATATAATGGAATGAGGAGACTCACATTCCTCTATTAATTTAGCACAAGCATAATAAGGTATCACAAAGGACATCTGTTCTGCGGTAGAGTCCTCACATTTGCTTTCACTTTAAGGAAGCAAGCTAATTCCCCAGTGAAAGAATTGATGAAAAACTTCAACAAAAAGTTTACTGGGTCTGGCACTATCTGGCTGCCTTTCTTCTTTTACAGATTTCTCTAATTGTTCCATGCTGTATTTGTCCCACATCTGTCCTGGGATGTTTAGTAATCTTATTGGGGTTCTCACTATGTATAAGTATCTGTAACGTATACATAGAAAATTTTCCAAGTTCACTTTTACACCTTTAACCATAATACTAAGGAAGCTTCTGGTCCCTATGGATCTGCAATGTGTTTGCCATTGATTACCTATTACCCTGGAAACAACTTCTACATGTGTCTTACTGAAGCCTAGGTTGATCTGAACTGTTTGCTTTCTCTGGCCAGCTGCTGCTTTGTTCCACCAGATGTTTTCTGAAACTGAGTTTTCTTTTCTAATTGGTGGGTAGGCGATGATCCTTTAAGCTAGCCGAATAACTTCCTTGTGATTCCTCAGCTGACAATGATTCTAGAATTTATCTGAAGGTGGAAATATGGATGTCAAGACACCAGCGTGAATGTCTTGGCTCAGGGTATTCCTGATTAACTAACTGATATGTAGACTCCTCCCTCTAAGAGAAAAATTTGAATGGTATCATTATGTCATCAAGAGTGCTGGTAGCAAGTATGTTTTGCACTTCAATGCCAAGAATATTTGTGAGTACCTACCCTTTGCTATACATTGCACTGGAAGCTGGAAAATTTGGGTTTAAAAATGCACTGTTCCTGCTATAGGTAGTCATATAGATACTGAAAATAAATTCAATTTAATATGGCATTGACCATGTCATTTTTCTTTACTACTTTCCCCAGAGTCCTCTCACCTCTGTAATCATTCCTCATTTATTCCCACTGTGGGCTCCTCTCTGTCAATCCTTCAAATGTTGGTGAGCTCCAGTGCTTGTATATTGCCCTCTTTTTCCCCATATGACAAAAATTTTATTGAATGAGCTTCTCTTTCCACACACACTTTTTAAGTTAGAAAATTATAGTTAAAAAACGTTCAATATCCCTAGCAATCAGGGAAATGCAAATCAAAATTACATTGAAATTTCTGTCTCATTCCAGTTAGAATGACAATCATCTGCAAAACAAATAATAAATTCTGGTAGGATGCTGGAAGGAAAGGTACACTCATACGTTGTTGGTGTGACTGTAAATTAGTACAACCACTCTGGAAAGCAGTATGCAGTTTCCTTAGAAAAAAAAAAGTAGGAATGGAACTGCCAAAGGACTCCGCAATCCTTCTCCTTGGTGTTTGTCAAAGAAAACTATTTTGCCCTTTTTATTATACATATTCCTCCAGAGTGATCTTCTGTACTTCATCCTGGTGATTGATATTACTGTATCTAATTTCAAGTATCTCTCTCCCGTTGCAAGCTTGTCGGTAACTACGTTTACTGGGCATTCATTCTTTTCTTATGGAATCTCTTCTTTCATTGGTAACTTGTACCTCTGCCAAAGCTTGGTGGTTAGCTCAGCATCCTCTTCCACTCCACCCCTCATTCCCTGTGTGCCTTGCCAAACCTTTTATCCTTTTCATTTCTCAACTTTCTCCCATTTTACATTAATATTTCAACTTCAGTAGCTTTGATTCTCTTCTTTTCCTTGAAATATTACCCAAAATCTACCAGGCTTCCCTGAATTATATTTCTTTCTCCAATCCATTCTTTATATATCAGCAACTCTCATAAAATACTCCTTCAAACATACAGTACAAAAATAAAATATGGTATTCTTCGGATCAAAAACCTTTAGAGATTCTCTGTTACCTGTATGCTGAAGTCAAAATTCCCTACCTACTGGTCCATATGCATTTCACTCAGGATCCAACCTTTCACTTCTCCAACTGGCCCTCATTCTCTGCAACACACATATACATATTCTTTCCTTTCCAAATCACATGGACCTGCTCTTCCATTGCCTGGGAATCCATCTTCCTACATTTCTCAGGAAAACATTTCTTCATGTTCTAAGACATTTTATTTCTTCTGCTCAAGTAGATTTGTCCTCACTCACATTTGTACCTCCACTGTGCTTTGTACATAATTTCATAAAGCACCCAAGCCACTCTATTGTAAAATCTTTCAGCACATGTGTCATCTTCTATAATGTAAGTTCACAGATGGCAAAAACAGGGTTAAAGTCACCTCTGAGTTCTTAATGCTTCACAGAGTGCCTAGTCTGTGGCAAACACTAAATAAATGTTTATTGACATAAAGAATGGAAGAATGGTAAAAAAAACTTCATATTTAATATTATTCAGCTATAAATTTGTATATTTATAAACTCTATTTCTGGTCATAAATATCTGATCCTCTGAAGAATCTCTAGCAGTTTATATTCTTTAAAACTATCGACTTGGTAATTAATTCCACTCTTTCACAATGTGGAAGAGGCTGCAATAAAAACCTAGGCATTCCGAGCTCTCAAACAACCATAATTCAAACTTCAGGTTGGGTCTTCCCACGAGGTGTGGTGGACACTTATGTTTATTCTACTTTCCAGTATCTGAACCCACTTCGTATGTTTTCTCCATGAGTCTGAAAGTAAGGAAGACCAGGTATCCTACTAAAGATCAAGAAAGCCCATTTAACTTGTACCCTGGCTTCTCTCATGTCCACTGTCATCTAGGACACAGACTCAAGATCTAGGCTTGGCTAACAAGACCAAAATTCTCCTAGTGACACACTGGAAGAGATGGCACACAACTATGGTTTCAGCAGCTTGGGAGGCTGATGCAGGAAGATTGCAAGTTCAAATCCAGCCTCAGCAACTTGGTGAGGCCCTAAGCAATTTAGTAAGACCATGTCTGAAAATAAAAAATAAAAGGGGCTGGGGATCTTGCACAGTGGTCAAGCACCCCTGGGTTAAATCTCTAGTACCAAAGGAGTGACACAAAAATCAGATATGGAATGCATTCATGTTTACGGCTCACTTTCCAGGGCAAGTGGTGTAGCCAGAAACACTTCCTCTTCAGTGCAAGAGGAAGCACTGCCCTCGGATAGTGGTTCCTGTGGACCTGGCACCCAGCTGATGTTTCCTTGTTCCTGCTCATTTTCCAAATCTCATTTCTTGGTCATCAGAACTTCCTGAATTACTGCCGTCTCTTTGGTAAGAACATTCACCTCAATTGGCCAGAATCAGTTTCTGGTTTTCTTTTCTCAGCTAACAAAATTGGTTCATACCATTGATGAAGTTTACTTATGTAAAATTGTTTAAGTGGAAGATGATGTGCTCCTACATCTCTAAATTAAAAATGAATGTGTTTAGCTTGCTAAATGCATTGAGCACAGCTATCCCAAGTAATGAAAATAGAAACAAAGTATTCTTCCAACACAACACCGGAGTGCAGACTCTGTGGGTAAATGACATAAGTAATTTATGGACAATAACCATTGCTTTGCCTTCAGATATTTCTTTATCTCTTTTACACGCCTCTCCCCAGGTGCCATCTGAAAGAGGAATAGTAGGCGGCTAATGAAGGTGTTCTCGGTGGTATTATTTGCAGCCTTGAGAATAAGGAGTGGAGCAATTGTCTGCAATCATAACCAGATGCTGCAAAACTCTATAAGCCTTAATGGCTGTTGTTTCAATACAGCTTTTTAGAAGGAAAAAAAAATCAATAACACTAAAATAAATTATCTGTGGGAAGCATTTTCTGGCCATTTTTCGTGAGAAAACTACTGTACAGAGACTTAATTGTGCTCTTTGGATTTGGTTTGAAAGTTGAGAAGCTGAAGAATTGTGCTTGTGCTTGTGTGTTTAGCTCTTGTGAGAAATTTTATGAATTGTCATTCGTTTATCTATAGAACCTTTTACTATGGAAAATTGTGCATGGTATTGGACTTTCAGCAACTTAAAATGATTGGAAAGAAAAACTACATTCTATTCAGCTGAAGACATAGAGCACTAAATGAAACAGATGTGAAGGTTCAAGATTCGAATGTTATCAAAGCTATAGATTCTTTCCTCTATTTTAAATTTTGTCTCTGGTGGCAGCAACATGTACAAAGAGCCAATCAGATATTTTCCCCCACTGCTGACACCAGATTTATGGACAGGCTAGGCTGTAAGTTAACAAGAAGATGCTGAGATCTGAGTCATGTTTTGAAAGCAAAGCTTTTTAGTTGCCACCAGCATTTCCAAGGATGGCCCATTGCTTGTATTTTTCAAAGTCACTCGATGGACTTATTAAGTGTACAGATTTCTTAATCCCACCCTGCACACTTGACTCAGTACCACTGTGGGTACAGCCTAGCCTGTACATCTGTCTATGATATTCCCTGAGTGCTTCATATGCTCTCTATAAATCATTGATGATGTCTCTTGCTTCTTAAATGCTCTTTTTAGGACTAGAGCTAATTCTGAAATCTATGTTTAGAAGTAGAGCCTATACTTCCTCCATTACCACTGTCACTTTCCCAAGTTCGTGTACAAAGCATTTTCTTTCCACTCCTCTATCCTTTTCTGCATAATTCATTAATTGATACCTTGTTTTAGCATAAAGCCTTCTGCTGTGACCCCAGAAACTCAGAATTTGGCCATCATATTCTTCAAACTCACTCTTTACTTACCCTCAAACTATCCCACAGCCAAATTATCTAAAGCAGAGATACTTTAGATAATTATCTAAAGCAGAGATAATGTAACTGACATGAGAGGGCTGAAGAAGATTTCTGGAATAGTCCTTTTCTTGAATGACACCACCATTTAACAGAATCTCCCCTATCCAAAACACCTGATTGGCTTTCTTTTCCAAAGGAGCTGATTAAGATTTTTTTTTTTTTTTAGCTAGTACAGTTTTTATATTTGTTAAAAGAATGATGGAAATTTCACTTCAAGTTGGAAGGAATGGTAGCTTGATGGTAGTTCTATGAGAGAAAGAAAGCTTCTAGTTCATGAGTGAAATGTGAGCAAGAATTTTCAGTGTCAGGGGAACAATTTTAAAGAAGTGAAATCAGAACATGCTGCATGCTTCAAAAAATAGTCATTAGCGGAGTGTAGCATTAGAGTCATCTACTGCTTAACTGAGGGTCTGAGGGTAGGGACTGTGGCTTGGGGTGTGGGCGTGTGGAGGGGGGATGCAGTACGCAAGGATAATTTTAAAATAAATCTTAAAGGAACTTAGGTAGATTCAATAGACAATATTGAAGCAACTCCAGATGATAGAAACAGCCTGAGTAAAGACAGAAAGAGAAGGTCCTGCCTCTGAACATCTACCAGTCAACAATGGAGGTGGGAAGGAGGGGATTGTTTCTGGAAGCTCTGAGGAAGAAGAATCCAAAGGGAATTGAGCACAGCTGTCTGTGGGTGGGTGAGGAGAGGACGGGCTGACTTTGCTTTCAAGTCCATCTTCCACTACATATATTCATAGTGTAACTGTGATAATAAGACTTTTTCTATACGTATTAAAACTATTTTCTTTGAAAGTCCCACTCTTGTAGAGTTGGACTCCCATGTGGTGGTAAAAAATATAGCTCCTATTTTCCACATTTCATTATTTGCTGAGAGTATCCATGTGAGAATTGTCTTATTATGGAATTGCCCAAATAAGGTTTGCAGAAAATGGAGAGAAGGTATTTGAAAAATGCAGTCTGCTTTTCTTTCAAACATGAAGCATGAATTTCTTGGTGGATCTAGAAATCGAAGGCCCTTAATTTGATTTCTTTCCACCAAAATATGTTTTGTTGCTTTAGTGAAGGAGGAAACATTACCCCTGAGCAAAAAATTACAGGAGAAATAAGCAAGAGAAATATTGCAGTTATTTTACAAATAAAGAAATCAAAATGGCAAACCACATTTGGGAAAACCCATCCCCCACTACCCTTATCCAGGGAGCATGTAGTGTCCAGTGAAGTCTGTTATAAGATTTAGAAGAAAGTCTTAAGTCTTTTGATTTAGAGAGCAGTCTTTCTTTCTATCAGTTCATTTGGTGTATCATAGTTTTAAGATTTGGATATATAAAAAATATCTATCTACAAATTCTTTATATTCAGTTTGGTGTTTTGATCCCTGAGAATTTTTTTTCCTTTTAAGAATCAGTGATAATTCTCTAAGATTTTATTTATTTTTCCATCAAAAGTTTAAAATTAATCAATCACACATAGGTTGCATGATAAAGAGTAATCTGAATCTTCCATATCAGTTACCTGGCCTCTCTCATTTCACTTTGAAAACATCTTTAAAATTCCTTTTTTGCCAGTTTGGCTCAATATTTCTTGAACTTGTATAACATAGTAAATTTTACTATGGAATGGGGAATGGATTATTACTGAATTATGCATATTTTAGGTTATACATTGCATATAAACAGAAAAATTGATATTATTTCATTCTAACACAGTTAACCATGTCTTGCAAGCTTCATAAAAACATTCTAGAAATGAGAGTAGATATTCTACATGGAATAGATGTTAGTCATCTTCAAGGCTTTCAATGGCTACAAAAGTAAATTAAATATTTTAATATTTCTAATTCTGATTGTAATTAAAGTGAATTCTTTTCCCCACAGGGTAAAGAGACATGTCTAAGAGTTAAACAATGATATTAATAGCTCAAGCTTCTATAACACTTTAGAGTTTTCATTTTATATGTGTTTAATCTTGCTTAATCTTCATAACACAATGACCATATAAAGCAGGGCAGATCTCAGTTTTGATGGGTGTTAAAAATCGAGCTGGTGGCTGGGTATGGTGGTACACAACTGTAATCTTAGCAGCATGGTAGGCTGAGATAAGAGAATTAGAAGTTCAAAAGTTTGGAATTAACCAATAACACAGCAACTTAGTGAGACCCTGAGCAACTTAGTGAGAACCTGTCTCAGAATAAAAAATAAAAAGGGCTGGGGATGTGGCTCAGTGGTTAAGATCCTCCGGATTAAAACTCTGGTGCCAAAAAAAATTTTTTTTCTTTCTTTGACCTGGTAAGTGGCGAGGGATAGGTCTGACAATTGTTAAAAGGTAACACCCGAACCCAAATCTTCATGGTCTTCTGACTTCCACAGGCAATATGTCAAAACACGTTGTTGCTCTAGTCCCTACTTGACTCATTTTTTATCTTTATTATCTCCTTTCTTTTAACTTTGGGCTTTGTTGTTTTTCTAGTTTCTTGAGGTCTAGTATTGGGTGATTTATTTCGGATCTTTTTTTTTTGAAGTCATTTATTACTATAAACTTCCATCTTTTTTTTTTGAGAGGTACAGAGAGAGAGAGAGTGAGAAAGAGATAAAGAGAGAGAGACACACACAGAATCAATTTTATTTAGTTTTTCATGTGGCTTTCGTTGCACTGACACTTTGTTGTGTACATGGTGGTGAGGTTAGAACCCCACGTCCTCACTCATGCCAGGCAAGCACCATAACCATTGAGTCACCACTCCAGCCCCTAAACTTCCCTCTTATAATTACTTTTGATACATCCTATAAATTTTTATATGTGGTTTCCATTTTCATTTCTCTCAAGATATTTTTGACTTCTCTTTTGAACCATTGGTTAAGCCATTACTGCTTAGATTTTAGGTATTTGTGAATTTTTAAAAAATTCTTCCTATTATTGATTTTTTTAGCTTCATGCCATTGTGGCTAGAAAAGATATTTGATAGAATTTAAGTCTTTCAAATTCTTAAGTGTTGATTTTGGTCTATTCCATGATCTATCTTGGGGACCTTCTAGCATGAACTTGACCTGACTGTGAATTTGTGCTGCCCATGAGGGGATGCTCTGTATGTCTCACAGGCCAATCTTGTATGTAGTTAAACATGTTCCCTTATTGATTTCTATCAGGATGGTTGTCATTGTTGAATATGGGCAGTATTAAAGTTCTTTACTGCTATTATTTTACAGACCATTTCTTTCCTCAGATCTATTAATGTTTGCTTTATGTATTTAGGTGATCTGATGTTGAGTGCACATATATTTATAATTGTGTTCTCTTGATGAATTAACTCTTTGATCAATGTAAAATGATCTTGTCTAATTTTAGCTTTTAAATTCTCTTTTATGTCACATGATATGGCTCTTCCTGTTCTTTTGCTTTTTGTTTAAATGGAATATCTTTTTCCACCTCTTCTCTTTCAGTCAGTGTTCTCACAGATGAAGTGAGTTTTTTGTAGGGAGCATGTAGTTGGGTCTTTTATTTTTTTTCTTCTACTTTTAAATCTATTCAGCCAACCTGTCTTTGGATTAATAATTGAATGCATTTTCGTTCAAGGTAATTATGATAGGTAAAGACTTCTTATTGCTATTTTGTGAATACTTTTCTGGTTGTTTTGTAACTCCTTTGTTCCTTTCTTCTTCTCTTGCTGTCTTTTTGTTATTAAGTGATTTTTCTCCAGTGTTTTGCTTGGATTCCTTGCTTTTTATCTTTTGTATATCTACTATAAGGTTTCCTTTGTCATTACCATGTGGCTTACAAAAAATTCTTACAGCTATAATGGCCTATTTTAAGCTAACAACTTAACTTTCTTTGCATAAAAATCTCCATACTTTTATTTTAACCTCCCCTCCCTGCATTTAAAATTTTTAATATTACAATTTATGTCTTTTTGTATTGTATGCCCCTTTAAAAAATCTAAGCTATTATTTTTATTTCAAAATAAATTTAATTGTGTATCTTTAAGGGAAGCTATGCAATATTATGGGATACATATAGTTCATTAAATGGTATCTATAATGTAGCAAATAACATTTAGCCCACAAAATTATCCAGATTTGTGTCTGTGTATGTGTGCCAGGTGCTACTAAAATCTAACTATTTAGCAGGAATCCCAAATACAGTAAAATTTTATGAGCTACCATCCTCCTGTTGTACATTAGATCTCTCAGCTTGCTCGTTCCACACATCTGCCACTTTGAACCTCTAAACTATATTACCTCACTGTCTCTTCTCCAACCTGTATCCCTGTAATCCCTGTTGTTTGCTTTATCCATATCTATTCTGTTTATGCTTCTTTTTTAAAATTTGGTTTGACATTTGTCTTACTCTGTGTTGCTATAACACAATCTCTGAGAGTGGGTGGGTACTTGGTGAACAGTAGCAATTAATTTCTCATAAGTGTAGTGTCGTGTCGTTTAGGACAAAATACCATCATTAGCAGGCTGAATGTCTGGTCTCCACTGATGGCAACTTGCTTTTACATCCCCAAACATAAGAACACTGTGTCCTTGCATGACAGACGTGAAGGAAGGGCAAACGGGCAATTACTCTGTTTTATTCAGCTTTTTTGTTGCTGTGACTAAAAGACCCAACCAGAACAATTTTAAGGAGCAAAAGAGAAAAGTTTATTTGAAGGCTCACAATTTTAGAGGGTTAAGTACACAGAAGGCCTCTCAGAACATCATGGAAGAAGAGTGTGGCAGAGGGAAATAGCTCACATAATGATCCAGAAGCAGAAAGACTTCTCTCAGGAGCTACAAAATATATACCCTAAAGGCATGCCCCCAATGAACCACCTTCTCCAGCCTACAGTTACCACCCAATTAATCCCTATCAGGGGATTAACTCACTGACTGATTTAAGGCTTTCATAACCCAATCATTTTATCTCTAGGACTTCTGGCATTGTCTTACATATTGAGCTTTTGGGAGACACTTTCCATCCAAGTCATAATATCCTCTAACCTTAAGTCCTCTTATAAGGTTGTTGATCCCACATGTGAGGGTGAAACCCTCGTTATATCATCACCTTTCAAAGAACACATCCCTTACTACTGTTGTTTTGGGGATAAAGATTCATTCAAACATTAACATATAAATCAGATCATGTAATAGTTTTCTTTGTGTATCTGGCTTATTTTGATTTGCAGAATGTCCTCCAGTTCATCAGTGTTGTGGAAAATGGCATAAGACTCTTCTTATTAAGAGCAAATAATGTTAAAATATTTTCTTTATTCACCTGTTGACAGAAATTAGTGTGGTTTCATATCTTGGATATTGTGACTGATGCTACAGTGAATATGTGAGTTTAGGTATCTTTACGAAGTGATGGTTTAATTTTATTTGGATACATACCCAGAAAAGCTATTGCTGGGTAATATGAAAGATTTATTTTTAATTTGTTTAGAAACATCCATACTGTTTTCCACAATGTATATACCATTCTGAAGTTCCAACAATACTCTATAAGAGTTACATTTTCTCCACATCACTAACTTTTGAAAATCTATTGTCTTTTCAAATAAGAGGCAAACTAATGTATGTGGGATAATATTTCATAGTAATTTTAATTTGCATTACTCTGATAATTGGTGATGTTGACAGACTTTTCTTGTAACCATTGGCCATTTTTATGTCTTCTTTGAAAAACTGTTCAGGTCATTGGCCTGTTTGTGTGTGTCTGTGTATGTGTGTGTGCACACACACGCATGCACATAAATCTGTGCATGTCATTGAGTTCTTTATATATTTTGGATATTAACCCCTTAATAGATAATTGGTTTGTAGATATTTTTCCTCTATCCATAGGTTGCCATTTTGCTTTGTTGATAGTTTCTTTCACTGTGTTGAAGTTTTTTGTTAAGTGTAATCTCACATTTTTAATTTTGGTTTTATAAGCTGAGATTTTTGTGATATTAAAAAAATCATTGGAACAGCATTATCAAGTTTTACCCTATATTGTCTCCTAGATTTTTAATAGTTTCAGGTCTTACCTTCATGTCTTTTATTAAGGTTATTCACCTTTATTTCATACATTAACCATAATTTTCCATTACTCCTGTTAGCAATTTTTGGTTTTATAGCATTGTGATCAGAAACAATGTCAGGCATGACTTCTATATTAAAATTTTAAGACTTGTGTGGCATAATGTGAAGCCTATCCAGAATAAAGTTCCATGTATCCTAGAGAAAAATGTTCACTCTTTTACTTTTAGATGGCAAGTTCTGCATATGTCTTCCAAATCCAGTTGATCCAAAGTTCAGTTCAAGTCCATTATTATTAATTTTATCTAGTTGATCTGTCCATTGTTGAAAGTGAGTTATTGAAGTTCCCTTCCATCATTGCACTGTGGTTATGTTTTCTCCTTTAACTCATGAATATTTGCTTTATACATCTAGGTGCTCCAATGTTGAGTGGGTATGTATTTTATGTTGTTTTGATGAATTGATCCCTTAACATGAAACAATGACCTTTTTGTCTCTTATGCAAGTTTCTTTATTTTTTTACATAATATCTATTTTATTTAAGTATAGCCATTTCTTTTGTTTTTTAAGAGAGGGACTATGAGAGACACAGAGAGAGAAAGAGAGAGAGAGGAACAATTTTATTTAATTTTTTTTTTCATGTGGCTTTCATTGCTCCAACACTTCATTGTGTATGCGGTGCTGGGGTTTGAACCCGCATCCTCACGTATGTCAGGCAAACCTGCAACTGCTGAGCCACTGCTACAGCCCCAAGTATAGCCACTTCTACTCGTTTGGTTACCATTTACATGGGATATCTTTTTCCACCACTTCACTTTCATCCAGTGTGTTTCCTTATAGCTTAAGTGAATCTCTTATGAACAGCATACTGCTGCTTCATGTTTTTTGCTTCAGCCAACCACTCTATTTCTTCTGATTGGGAAATTTATATTCCTTTACATTCAAGATTATCGATCAGCACTTCTGCCATTTTTTTAGTTTTCTGGTTTTTTTGTAGCTCCTTTGGTCCTTTTCCACTCTCTTGTCCTGTACCTTTGTTACTACATAACTTTCTATAGTGCTCCCTTTTGATTTCTTTCCTTCGTTTGTATATCTACTGTAGTTTTTGTTAGCAGTTAAAATGAGGCTTATATATGGTGTTTTATAGTTATGATTGGCTATTTTAGGATGTTAGCTTTTGCATATAAAACTTACATTTTTACCTTCCTGTCATGATTTTTATTTTTACTGTCACAATGCTTTTAAGTTTTAGTAGCTTTGTTTTTAACCTTCATACTAAAGATATAAGTGATTTAAAAACCACCATTATAGCATTAGAGTATTCTTAATATTTTAGCTTTATGCTTTCATATGCCTTCATTTTATTAATCAATATTCTTTTCTTTTAGCTTAAATAATTTTCTTTGCATTTATTACAAGATGTGGTTGGTGGTATATTCTTCCAGCTTTTGTTTGTCTGAGGAATTCTTCCTCTCTTTATTTTCAGAGTACCACATTTTTAATGCAATGTTCTTGATTGGCATTTTCTTTCCCTTCCACACTTTTGAATATAACATCTTACTCGTTTCTGATCTATAAGGCCTCTACTGAGAAATTTGGACTAAACTTACTGAAACTCCATTTTGTTATTCATTTCTTTTCACTTGCTACTTTGTTCTTGATTTTTGGCAGTTTGATCAAACTGTGTCTTGGTATAGTTTTGTTCAGATTCTCTGAGTGGAAACTTTTGACCTTTCTGTACTTTAATACTTAGCTCCTACTCAAAATTTGGAAATTTTCTGCTATTATTTTTTAAAGTGAACTTTCTACTTCATCGTTATTCTCCTCTCTTTGACAAACTATTAGCCTTACACTGATGTCCACATATTTGAAAAAGTAAGGACTCATTCTGATCTTTTCAGACTAGTATTATCTGAGAAAGAGCTTTACTAGACAGCCTTTGCAACATTTGGCAGGTGGTCTGGTGTGGTGTGAGGGTAGGCTTCCTGCTGGAGTTCCTGGGCAGGTTGGTTTTGTGCCTACGGAAGCAGGTGGGTGACTGTGCAGTGGAGTTCATGGGTTTGGACCTAAAACTTGCATTCAGTGCAGTATAGATCTGTAGTTAGATCTGCAGGAAGTGGGGTTGGTTTATTTTTTAATAATAAAATTATTAAATATTTAATAAACTTAATTATTATTATTAATTATTAATTATTTAATAAAATTATTAAATAATTAAACAATAAGGTTAAGTTTTTTCTTTTAATGTCTATCACAAAATGCTTCGGAAATTTAGAAGCTGAAAATGAAGATATAGTTGTAATTATTAAAAGGTTCATAGTAAGTTACTTAGATTTAAATTATAAAATTGTAATAGGATAGATTTAAGTAGTCTTAAGTAAGAAAAAGTTAGATAAGCAGGGGTGTAAGGACTCATTTCTATGTCATGTAGTAGCAAACATCATAGTTAGTCTAAAACTAACATCATTATAGCTTCTTTAATTTTCCTATATTAAAGTCTTACTAATATAAAATACCCTAGATTTAAGGCCAGCCTAAAGTCAGTAATAACACAAAGTTTGACCAAAATCTTCAT
Organism: Aplodontia rufa; assembly: GCA_004027875.1. Classification (NCBI taxonomy): domain Eukaryota; kingdom Metazoa; phylum Chordata; class Mammalia; order Rodentia; family Aplodontiidae; genus Aplodontia; species Aplodontia rufa. The sequence continues at coordinate 85,384 of PVKS010004102.1, forward strand.
ATTTTAAAATTATGATATGTTTTAGTTCTCTTAATTTAAACATGAAAATTTTCCATTATAATAGATATTTTCCCTGCAGCTACTTGTATGTTTCCATTTGAGCTTTTAAGCCAAAAAGTTGTTGAGATATTAGGGATTAAAATATGCTAATATTTCATGAGTATGCTAGCAGAGAAAGATACAATATTGATATGAGACTTCATGAAGGCTCCATTCAAAAAGTATCATGGTCAAAAATGCCAAAGAATCTTACTAATGTAAAAGAGTACCTACGTGTGCCATATAAATAATGTACAGTGTGATTTTGGTTATCAATTTCTAATTCTTTCTGAGTTCGACTCTTCAGTGTCTTCAGTGTAGGTTTATGTCTTTTTTTTTTTTTTTTTTTTGGAAGAGACTGGGACAGTAAGAGAAAGAGAGAGAGAGAGAATCAATTTTACTTAGTTTTTCATCTGGCTTTCCTTGCTCATACCCTTTGCTGTGTATATGGTGCTGGGGTTCAAACCCACGCCCTTGCACATGCAAGGCAAGCACAGTAACCACTGAACCGCTGCCCCAGGCCCTAGGTTTATGTATTATCAGTTGACTTTTCTTTCATGGTCATAATTCTGAGAGTTGTGTCACAAATTGACTTTCACTAGAACAGACAATTGTGTCTAGTGTTAGCATAGTAATTGTAAGGAAAGTTTCAGTCTCTTTTTGTGGTTTGCAGAATTCCAGGGTTAGACTTTGGATGCACCTCAGTAGAGCATTTTTCTAGCATGCACAAGTCCCTGGGTTTGATCGCTGGCACTGCAGAAACAACAACAGCAGAAAACCCAGTTCAAATGCATCATTCTGCCTAAATCTTAATTGATTTTAAAATTTGCTCTATACAGTCCAAATAAAATCCTGTAACTTATGGACATGTAACTTAACTTCCTTATAGTGTATTTTTTACAAAAATGTCTACAGAAGTTCTTTCCCAGTAAATATAAATACATATATAAATACACATATTCATAAATACATATTGCCCTGACTTTTATTAAGAAGAGCCTCACAACTCCATATTTGTCACACACACACACACACACATACACACACACACGCACACACACCTCCATACTATAAGAGTCATGGAGACCTCACTACCTCCCATGCAATATGCTAGAAATCTCTGTCAGGATTAGTCTGGGGGCACACCATTGAATTGAGTCTTATGAGTATGCTTCATATTCATCTCTTAGCAATCAATTCACACTACAATGTTAGGAAAAGTATTGTCTTTTTAAGCAAGGTGTTGTTCTGTATAAAGAGATGAAGAATGAAATTTTGATGCTATGGTATGGTTAGAGGTAGATAGCTTCTCTTGCCTGTGTCCCCAAGTGAGGATGATATGGAGCAAGGAACACTCCTTAACCCAGGAGAACTAAGTAACATGAGAAAGGAATATGTTTTTGTTTCAGCAAGTCAATGATATTTTATAGTGGTTTGTCCTTAAAACAAAAGCTATCATATCCTTACTAATGCAAGAATCAAGTAGAATAAACTGTAAAATCTCTTGAAAAAATTTAAAGCTCATATACAAATAAGTTCTCATTTCCATGAAGAATTCCTCTTAATATTCAAAAACCAGGTTGTCCATTTATCGAGGTCATTGGAAGCAACTGAATTATAAATTCAGTCTTGATATTTGTACTTTATCAATAAGTCTTTGCTGGTACATTTATTGATGAATGGACCATTCCATCAGCTATGTAGGTAGCTTCCCTTCAAAGTAGAAGCCTCTTAGAACAAAGAAGAGGAGCAAAGTATTGGCAAACAATAGATGATTATAAGGTAAGGCTCTAGAATAAACTCTGGTTTTCTGTGCCAGGGATGGAATTCATCTCTCTTAATGGAGCAAGAGGGTGCCTTCGGCTGTGCTTGCCATCCTGGAAATCTCGGGCACTTTGGCCTTCCTGGGTCTTTGTTTCTCAGTGCTTACCTGCATGTTTTCTACTTGTTCACCCAAAGAGAAAGTGGGGTTCTGATTAGGTGAGAACAGAGTTTAGAGTATTTGTGCCTATACATAATTAAGTATTTAATCATTTAAGATTTTATACTTATAAAATATATATTACATCTAAAAAAAGCAATTTCAGTGAATGGCAGGTATGCAGTTCTAAGTTATATTTAAACTAATAGCAAAGGTGTAACAACACATAATCTAGAGAAACCATAGATATGGGGTGGTGGGAGGGAGGGGAGAGGGAGAGATCTAGGGAGAGGATCAACAATGTAGCATACTCTTTACCCCCCTGAGAATCTAAATAATATTTATGCAATCATTTAACTCTGGAGAATTCACAATCTAAACATTTATATCACTTGTTGTTTTGAAATATAGAAGAATCAAGAGATGGGCATGGGTGATGTGGGGGTAATTCTAGTTTAAGAACAAATGCATATTATATTGTTACTTTATATACATTTATGATAGTATAATACCTCAACTCCTTAATAAAAAATTTAAAAAATAAAAATAAATTCAAAGGTATTTATACCTAGAATAGATTGGGGTGGCATAATTTATCATAATGGTTTATTACCCTAACTCTTTTTAACAAAAATACATAGCAGACCAATTAAATCACTATTTTTAATATGTACTTCTGAAAGTCTAATATTTTCTTCTTTTTTCTTTCTTCATTATGTTTCTCTCCACGTAATTGAAATCCATCCTATTCCATTAATCTTCAAAGATGCTATGTAATAGGTGCTCAGCTAAGATGATGTCAGGCTCTACAAAAGTGCATTAAGTAATTAGCAAGCACATAGAATGTTAAAAATGCTAATGCATTGAACATTTTAAAAGATAGATTGGTGAATAATGATGTTTACAGTGTAGCTCTTACTGCTACTTTGAAAATAATAAATATGTTTATTAATCTGATCTTGGGAAGTGAATTTCTAATCTAGTCAGAGCAACTATTTGGACTCAGTTTATAATATTCTCCTTCCATTAATTTGATACTTTAAGTCATGAGACTGTTTATCACCTAAGAGAGATGGTACCTAAATCAGAATACTTTCTTTCTAAAAATGACCATTGATACTGCCATGGCATACAGATGTTTTAATGGTCCACATGGGTAGAATGACAGTCAAAGTCTTCAAGTTCTGGGGAGAAGAGCAGTTACTCATTTTTTTCTTTTTTAAAGATGTCATAAACTGCTTTATTTGTAAAAAGTTGCATTCAATTTTTTTTTCTCCAAGAGAGATTAGCAGTACACATACAATGTAAGGTGCCCTACTTGAGGGCGTTTTAAGGATACTATTTTGGTATCTTAGGCTTAAGGAGCAGCTTGTTTTTATGCCTGAGCAAGCAATGGAAGCACTCCTTCACTGGGGGACCTGGGAGTTTGGAGAGATTATGCTTCCTAACCGCAGAGGCACTGTGCCGAGTGCAAAATCTATGAAAAGAAACCTACACAGGAGATTCTCTAAGAAAATCAGTAGGAAAAATATTCACACATTTTAATAGGTTTCGTGCTTTGTTTCTCACAGTGCCACTGTGGGTGTTGAAGGTATCTGCTCAAACATGACCATCTGCTGGGAAAATTCATACAAGGTGAGGTAAAATGCACAATGAATGTACGTGTGTGTGCGTGCGCGCGCGCGTGTGTGTACACACAACTTAAACAAACACACACAGGAGGATTTGTGTAATTTTATTTTTCCTTGTAAAGTTTAAATTCCTAAACTTTATAGATCCAACAAGTTGATTGTTTTTGGCCCCAAACTTCCAGTTGACTGTAATGTTCTTCGTGTTTCTTTAATCTTTAAGCAGCTTGTGTTTTGCTTAGCTCGTCATCCCAGCTTCTTCCTTTTCTCCACTTTTGCAGAGAAAAATTGGGATGTGGCCAAGCTTGATGATTCAGGGGACTCAGGGATGGATGTTTTCCACACAAAATAGTTATTATACTTCTTCTGGGAAACCACTGGTGGTTCGCTTCAGTATGTGTCCAAATCGTTATCATCTTGCTTGTCCAATTTTAAAATCATTTGTATTCTGATATGGAAAATCATCTATATTGGGTCCATGGAAAATCAGTTTAGCTAAGAAAAGAAAATAGATTATATTTCTGATCAACAACAAAAGCATTAGCAAAGAATTTTTGTAAGTATCTAATGAAGACAATCTAAAGAGTTTGCAAATATTGACAAGTCTTGGCACACCTCATTGGGGGCTTAAACTTGCCAATTCACTGATAGTTTTTCTTTTCCCCAAAATGCAACATCTCTATTGTGATTATGGGAACATTATAACTTTAAATTGTGAACTATCAATGTGAATGATAAGGTTTGCAACAGATTCACTAAATTGAAAAAAATGACTAACATTCTTATTGTAAACCCAGCCTAAAAGTTGATTTAAGATGTATTGCACTTGTATTAGATACTAATATAGCAAGTAAGTATGAGACACATCTTTATTTGATTAGTCAGTAGTTAAACATCTGCTACTCTATTCTCCATTGAATATAAATAACACACATAACACTATAGAACTTGGTTAAAGTTATCAAAATTTGACAGCCAGACTAAATTCAATAATACCATCATTGCAAATCCCCAATTGATGTGACCTTAAAGGAGCAGACAAGAAACTCTAAAGTAAATCTACAAAGCTTAATGATTCAGAAAAGCACCATTGATCTGATTGAAGTTATTCACAATTTAATTACAAACACTGTACAAATAGGCAGTAAAAACATCTGCTATTTATGTTGACATATAACAATGGTTACCTCTGTAGTGAGTGGTTTTCCACTTACCCTCTGAGCTTCATTTATGAAGTATGGATAAAAATTATAATCCTTAGTCCATAGAAGTTATGTGAGGACTAACCAAAATAATGCACATAAATTAGTAAGTCAAGTGTTTCTGTAAATGTAGAGCTCAGGTCATTTTTCTCCCGTCTTTTTAATTGCATTGAAAGTAAAAACCAATGGTCCACCATAGCCTTTGAGGCCCTGAACATCTGGCACTTGATTATCTCTGTTCTTACCTCTACACTCCACTTACTCCATATGTGCCAACTTCAAGCACTGGTTTCTTCTTGTACCCTGAGGACACTAAATAAGCTGTCACCTCAGGACCCCTGCCCCTCTTGCTGCTTCTTCCTTGGGATTTTCAGGGGTGCTCATGTTATCATGTGGGTTTCAATCAATGGTTCTCCTGAGGAACAGAAGAAAGTTAGCGGGCCCCTTGGCTCACAGACTTGCTCTCGACTTTATTAATCTAGTTCATCTCCTGCACAGGCGTTGGTCATGGTTACAAGGTGACTTTCAGAAAAAGGTAAAATCATAAACATCATAAAGAAATAAGGATGAACAAATTGAAGATTCTGCTCAAGGGCTGGAGTGGTGGCTTGGTGGTTACGGTGCTTGCCTGGCATGTGTGAGGACGTGGGTTCACATACACAATGAAGTGTCCCAGCAACGAAAGCCACGTGAAAATCTAAAGACTTAATTCTCTCTTTCTCTGTCTCTCTCACTGTCCTTCTCTTTCTTTCTTTTTTTAAATTCTGTTTTATCCCACAATTAACATCCAGGCAGATCTGTAGATCAAATTTATAAAGCATGTACATGAATGTGCAAATAGAAATTAATCTTGTAAGGGTTGGGTAAAGAGAGATGAAGAATATTCTACCCTTGCTAGAAAGTCAGAACTTGCGTGTGTATAAGAAATTTTTGCATTGCTGTTGTCTGCCATTTACAGGACTACAAAAGTGCTCAAAGGCAGTGAATGACTGGAACCAGATCCTCTTGGTAGTGCATAATTTCCCATTTTGGCATGCATTGTTTTCCCTAAACCACGTGAGAATTTATCATGTATTTTCTTTTTAATCCACTCATCCTCCTACCCATGTATGCCCTTAATGCAAGCTTCCTGAGGGTAGGGGTTTTGATTTGTGCATAAATGAATCTCAATATCCTGGAATCATACCTGATATATAGGAATAACACTATAAATATGGTTGAAAATGTAAAGAAATCATTAATCCAAGTTATTTTCACTATTATATTGTATCTTTTTCACCTTTACTGAAATTTGTTAAATGTTGTTGACATTTTTTATTCTCTTTTTCTTCCTCTGTTTATTTTAACATCCTTAGAAAAACTCATTTAGAGCAGAGAGAAAACTCAAATTATCAAATTTGAATCCCTTATTATATAAATAACAAAAATGAGGCCTAGAGTGATGTGCCAAACGTTGCTGGCAGAGTTAGGGCTGGAATTTATTCTTCTGAGATTCAGCCCAGGATTCTTTCCCCGAACAGAAGTTTGTTTTTTGTTTATTTGTTTGTTTTATAATTTAGTAACCAATTTACTAAGAATGAGAAGCCTGAGAACCCAGAAACATTGACTTAGGAACTCAAAGTCTTCAAAATAACTTTCAGTTCTGCTTTATCATCCTGAAAGATGTGTTTTTTTTTCCTTTGTAACTGATAAAATATTATTTTAGGTTATCATCCAAATGAAAAGTGCAAATGAAAAGAAAAATCCTCATTTTGAAGACCTGTGACTATCCATGGATTCCAGTTTAAGAAGCACTGCACCCCATTATGACCCTCCAGACAATCTGATATTGCAACTTCGTCCCCTTTCCACTTTCATTTCTTCAATTTTGTTTTAATTACACACATCTATACCACTTGGCGGTTTGAATAAGGTGATATGAAACTGTGAATATAAAAATGTCACCATCTTAAGAGTTTGTAGTCTAATGAAAGAACTAATTCAAATATATAGTGATTATAACAACAGGGCAAAATACTTGTATTAGGGAGGAACGGTTCTCAAGAGAAACAGAATTAACATGTAAATAGCTATAAAAGATAAAATTTAATTCCTGTAGATATTTGAAATATTTGAAAGAAGATTGAAAAGAAGAGACAGGAGCGTCTGGTTTCCCTTATCAATGCGTGTTTATTGAGCACTAACATGGGAGAGGTACTATTTTAAGGGCTAAGACTTCAGCACAAAACTCCAGCCCTGAACTCTGGACAGCACCGGACTAAAGTCACCTGACATTCCTCTGCTTTCCTGCAAAACCCTTGGGCATGATGTCCCAGCTCCCAGCCTGGCCACAGCTGCTCATCTGTCATCTATCTCACCTGCCGAAGCTCCTGGCACATTGGCCGTTGCACCCTCCTCTGCACACACCCGTGCCCGCATACTCAGGGAGGTGTTGATCATTAATCATCCTGTGTCTGTGGTCCAGCTAATCCTTTTAGTTCTCCTTTCTACTGCTGGTCCATGCCCACACTTTCTTGGTGACTGTCACCATACCTGGACGACTAAGGACCCCACTGGTCAATGAAGATGTCAGCACATTTGGGGCCTGTGTGCTTCCCGATGCTCCACAACACCTCTGTATTGTTATCCATTGTCTATCTGTTGTCTATCATCTGTCTGACTACCCGTATCTCAAAACCTAAGGCCTTCTTACATGCCATGTAGACTATCACTATTTCACATGCCACCAACCTCAGAGGATGGAAATTATTATGATCCCCATTGTGCAGATGAGAAAACAGAAACTTTAAGATATGGAAAATGGGGGGTTCTCAAAATGGCGTTCATCCCACCATCACTGACTCCCAGACGCTCCTGAATTTCACCTCACCCTATAGGATAGCACCCAAATTCCCACAGTAGGACACAGCACCCACTGTGGGACAATATTATCCCCCACTAAATCTTTAACTCCAAAGGAATAATGCGGTCCATTAACGAATATAAAGGAGATCTTAGTGGAGCTGCGGCACTGTGCAGCACACCTGAGGGGAGGGGAGCTGCTCCAGAGGGCAGAAATGGAGCAAGGGAGGGAGTTTCCTAACCACGCACCCTAACCCGGCCAGCTGCGAACAACCTGATCTGACTGCTCATAATTTACCTAATCTTGCATAAAGCGCTGGGAATTAATTGTTCACATTAGCGAACTTGTAGCTGTTTGTGCAGCGGCACACCACTGTGACCTTTCCCTGAGGGTGGGATGGGTTGCTCAGCATAAAACACAAAAAAACAGAAAAACAAAAAAATTTCCTGAGCCCTCAGACTCCGCGGCCAGAAATTCAGAATCTATCCCCCCGAGATTGGGCCCTTTCCCAAAGGGTCTTTATGGTGCTGGGAGTTCCTGCTACACTTCTGGCCACTGCCCGAGAAGCCTGGGAAGGAGACATTTCAGAGCAAGATCTTTAACACAGTCACCACGGTCAATAACTTTCCACCGGTGTCCTCGGTTTACAAGTGCTGATTTTAAAGTCCTCTCGCACCAGCGTGGGAGAGCAGGGAGGGGTGGGTCGCCCAGCAGCGATATGGGGCCTCAGTCCCCACGATCAGAAACAGAAGTTACTGAACCACCCACCAACTAGCCATCTGCCCTGGGGGCTGTAGGGATCTTCGATTCACCTCTACAGCTCGCAAACCTCTCATTTGGTGATCTTCTGCCCTTCAGACCAGCCCCCTTCTCACCCAAATAGGAGGAGCCTGTGATCAGAACTTGCTCCAGCGGGGCGCATCGCTCTATAGGGGATCCTCTGCTTCAGCCTCTGTTTGAAATCTGCCTCAGGAAGTTTTGAATATATGCGACAGCATGGGCTTCCCCTTAGCATCTGAGCTCCTTGGGTAGCCAAGGCTTCATAGGCCTGGACCTCTCTAGTAGGGCGCCTCCTAGTGCTTGCAACTGAGAATCACATAAGCACTGGCATGATCTGGTCCATCTTCTGAGGGTTTCAGTCAACCCCACAGAGCAGATCTTGGGACTCCTGAAGATCACAAGACACACAGAGTGGGTCAACAGTGATCCTGAGGAAGGGAGTCTCAGGCTGGTCACTCTCCTTGGATCAGTCGAGACCCACATGTCTGTAATAGGATCAACTCGATTGTCTACAACTTCTGAGCCCCAGGTCCAAGAGATTTCTAGAGTGTGGATTGGCAGAAAGCAACCATCTCAGGATTCCAAATGAGGGAGAGCTGAATACCCCTTTGCAACAGAAAATTTTGAGGAGATCCTCTAAGAAAAATCAGGCCACCGGACTCAACGAATCTGCTTCTTCCCCAACAAATTCAACTCCGAAGAATCCCCAGCTTGATGTCAGATTTGAACACATCACCCCATGATACATACTTCCTGACCTAAGGGCCAGAAAATCTCAGACTTTACCAACTAGTTTTGTGGGTTCTTTTCTCTTTTTCATTTCTTCATTTTTTTCTTTTCAATTTTTTTAAATTTTATTATTATTTAAAAAAATTTTTTTAAACGGGAATCCAGCTGGAATATAATATTTTTAAATTTTTAACATTACTGTGGGTTTTTGGGGGTTTTTTTCTTTTTCTTTTTCCTCTGCTCCTTTCTTGCCTTATGAATAATACTGAATTTTGGTGTCCATGGATGTAAATACTTACCTGTGTGTATGTATTGCTGATTGGCTCTTATTTCTTTAGGTCTTGTTGAGCCCTACTGCTAAACTCTTCCTCCACTGTACTCTGGTAATCCCTAAATATAAGCATCTTTCTCTCATTCTCACCCCAAGTCTTTACCCTACCCTCACCCCAGTTCTATGTTTTCCTTACTCCTAATAGATTAACCTACTTCCCCCTAATCCCTAATTCCCCTATACTCTATAACAGGTGTGATTTTATACCTCCCCAATTCACTTCTTGTCTTCCTAGTCATTCCTTCTCCCCAATCAGAGAGACCCTAATACCTGAAGAAATTGACACACTTCAAAATGGGTGCTTGCTTGGAATCATACTACACAGTGAGAGTTCTCCCAAAGAAAGCTGCTACTATTGGTGCTGATCATCAGCTCATCTGTTTTAATTGAAATAGACTAGTATTTGCACCTGTAGCCTCTCAAATTCTCACAGAACCGTCTGGCATCTTTAGGTCTATATTGACCAAATAGCTCCTCTTCACAATGAAGCAATGCCATAAGAAGCCCCAATTACTTCACCAAGAGTAACAAGGTCAAAATAAAAGACAAGCTCTCTGACTCAGAAAATGAGGAAAAGGGGAAATAACTCTCCTCCTCAGCCCCACAGCTTCCCACCCAAGGATCCCATGGAAGGGGCCCTAGATGAAAACCAAAGACATTGTGTCAGCATTATGATCAGTAATGCAATCAAATAATTGAGAGAGGAAATAAGGAAAGAGATCCAAGATCAATTTCAAGAGATGAGAGACAAATTCTACAGAGAAATTAAGGATCAATTCCAGGAGATGAAAGATCAGCTGTACAAGGATATTGACATTCTGAAAAGAGAAGTAGCAGAGCTATCAGGATTGAAAAACACAGTTAACCAATTCAAATCTTCACTGGAAGACACCAACACCAGAGTAAACTCCAATGAAAATAGAACTTCATCACTTGAAGACCGAGTATTAGACAATAAAGATCGCCTAAACATTGTAGAAATCAAAGAAGAAAAATAAGATAAACAGCTTATATTGCATAATCAGAACTTCCAAGTAATATTTGATGAGATGAGGCATAATAATCTGAGAATCATTGGCCTGGAGGAAAACTCCGAACAGCAAACAAGGGATTCAGGAAACTTTTAAGCGAAATCATAAGTGAGAACTTCCCTTATTTTGCTATTGATCCGGAATACCACATCCAAGATGCTTATAGAACACCAAATAGACCTAATCAATGGAGAAACTCACCAATACATATCATTTACAAATTGAATAACAAAGAAATTAAAGAGAGAATTCTAAAAGCTGCTAGAGGAAAGCCCCAAATCACATACAGAGGCAAACCAATTTGGATCACTATGGATTTTTCAAAATAAACAATGAAGACCAGAAGAGCTTGGAACAATATCTTTCAAGTGTTAAAAAATAACAACTTGCAATCAAAGATAATATATCCGGCAAAGATCAGCCTCAAATGTGAAGGGGAAATTAAATACTTCAACGATAAACTCAAACTAGCAAGATACATGAACACAAATCCTGCTCTACAGAGCATTCTCAAAGATGTTCTCCATTTAGAAGTTAATGCCAACGATATGCTAAATGTTTAAACAAGGGCGAGTCAATAATCATACTATACAAAAACTGACTTTCAAGATGACTCAATACTCTGTAATTGATACAAAGTCTGTGAATAAGACTCCCATATCTATTCTATCCTTGAATGTGAATGGTCTCAATGCCTCAATTAAAAGACACAGACTGACCCACTGGATCAAAAAACAAAATCCAACAACATGTTGCCTGCAAGAGACACATTTGACACTCAAAAATAGACACAGGCTGAAAGTGAAAGGATGGGAAAATGTCTACGAGGCCTGTGGCCCTAAAAAGCAAGCTAGTGTAGCGATTATAATTTCTGACAAAATTAATTTCCAACTAAAACTAGTCAGAAAGGACAAAGAGGGTCACTTTATCATACTAAAAAGGACAGTT